>JAJOZX010010219.1:0-135935 GCA_023014485.1 Bathynomus jamesi | reverse complement strand
TCAGATTTTTTTGTCAAAATCAGGATTTTTGCATTACAAATACAGTACAAATACAGTCGTTTAAACAGCTCAATCACAGAAAAAACATCATTAAGAAACTGTTCAATTCAAACCTTTTATTTAAACATGAAAATTATTAAACATGAAAATTTATTATGAACGAAAAAATGAAATTGGAAATTATTTTTAAGCAAAACATTTGTCTACTGTTCAATTTAAACCTTTATTAAACATGAAAAGGGGAAGGGTGATGCTGCCAGGCATAAGACGACGAAATAGCAAAACCAAGACGATGATGTTGTAAATCTTAGTCGCAAGCATAGCAACGACGAAAGCGCAAACGACGATGTTCAAAACAACTATTCAAGGTATTACCAATATATACTGTATATATATATATATATAATATATATATATATATTTTGTAAGTAATTGAGTGTCTGTGGAAAGATCTCATTGACCTTGTAGACTCTCTTAATTAGTGGCGTGGCCATTTAGCTGTGGTTGGTCAGTTAACCATATAATTATGAAGACGAAACTGTAATCATCAACCATACGCCAGACTAGCCAACCATTCTTTCAGAGGTCTTTAAATGGGGTACTGGATGAAGTCGTTGGCAACTATTAGTCAACAGACAAGCTGACACGTCACACGGAACTCAGTGAAGCTATCGGAGCATACTCCTTACACTTCGGAAAAATCCACTTGTCTTAATCTTCAGTTATTTAATTTTCTTTTATAACTTTGTAAATATACTCGTATATATACACATTGTTTAAACTGTCTCTTCAACCTGCACCTATCAAAGTACAGTAAACCTTTACATCCCGCACAGATTTGATCCTGTCCGCAGCGCCAAATGTAAAGGTTTACTTGATAGGTGCAGGTTGAAGATACAAGTTTAAACAATGTGTGTGTGTATATATATATATTTACAAAGTTAAAGAAAATTAAAATAACTGAAGATTAAGAAAATTGGATTTTCCGAAGTGTAAGGAGTATGCTTCGATAGCTTCACTGACGTTCCGTGTAACGTGTAGGCTTGGGCGTTGACTAATAGTTGCTCAACGATTTCATCAAGTACCCCATTTGAAGACCTCTGAAGAATGGTGGCTAGTTTTGCGTTGGTGATGATTACAGTTTCGTCTTCATATTATATGGTTAACTGACCAACCACAGCTAAATGGCCACGCCCACTAATTAAGAGAGTCTACAAGGGTCAACGAGATCTTTCCAGAAGAGTTCCTTATTCCATGCACGGTCGGTGTATCATATATATATATATATATATATATATATTTTGAAAACAGGTGTGAAGTGTGTATGTAAATACATGTATGTTTAGTGAGAAAAAGAGGGAGAACGGTGTGTTTGAGAGCATGTTAGACTGCTCACAGGGAAGATGAGACACGGAAAAAGATCAGCTAAGGAGGACAGTGACATGAGAAACGGAAGTTCCACCAGCACTCCGTCTCCTGCCTAACATCTCTCCGGGAGTATTTCTCTGGTCGATTGGTGTCTACAATCTCTTACGTATCCCCAATAAAATTATAAAATTATAAAGTCATATAATTATAAAAAAAATTTAAAATTATGCAATTTTGAAATTACGAAATTATGATATTCAAAAATTATAAAATTATACAAAGTTACGAAATATAGCATAAAATTATAATTTGTATTAATAATGGTAGTTTAACGTACAACAAAATGAGTTGTATTGATGACACTCCTATAATGTGCCATCGGATGATGCTGAAGTTGAACTGAGTAAGAATGGACATTGGACACCTTTTTTTTTTGTCCTTCTTGAGGCTTTCGAGCATACAGTATATTTATCTCGTCTCGTAAAGGACTACAACAGTTTTTCAATGTTGAATTTTAATTAATTTTCTCTATTCACAATATGATCTATTAATTTATATTATTTATTTAAATTGGATTAATTGCTGGATTTCTGTTATAATATATATATATATATATATATATATATATATATATATATATACACACTGATTTCCTTTCATTTTACATTATCATTGCTTTATTCAGTATTTTTCTTTTTGGTTTTGAACCTGATTTTTTTTGGTTTGATTACGTAAAGTTTTTTCAGCTTGTTTACATTTAACATACAAAGCTGAAGTCTTCTGTGTTGTTCTTTTAAATAAACAACACGTAAAAACCAAACAAATACGCAATTCAAGATCACACACACCACACACACACACACATACGTACATATATATATACACACAAGTCCACACACACACAAGGAAAGGAAAACCGGGTCCCTCTTCATATTCTTTAGACATTTCATTCTATTATACAACTTTGTTCAAGTTTTAGCAATATTGCGACATTTTGCAATATTGCAATGTTGCATGGTACATTATTTGAGAAATACATATGTTCAAATTTGTGAAGGTAAAGTTACAACATTCGGATTAGAATACATATTAATTATATATTTGAGTGCATTTCGTATAATTATATAATTTCCAAATAAAATTATATATTTTAATGCATTACGTATAATTATAGAATTTCCAAATAATGAATTATATGTTTTCAGTGCGTGTAAAATAAATTCCAAGTGTATATATATATATATATATCGTAAAGAACGACGCTTGTATAGGAGATATTCCGCGCAAGACGAGAGAGCGAGAACGAAACAAATGAAAAAATGAGGTAACACCGGGAATCGAACCCGGGATCTTCGATTGCGGTCAGATGCGATACCATTACACCATGGGCCTCACTCTTCCAAATGCCGTAATTCTTCTACATACTCGCAGAAACCAATGCCTCAAGGGGGTACCTCCCGCATGCCGTAACATTATATACATTCAACTGCAAAGAACACGCAGTATAAATAACGTAAAAAACGACGCTTATAGGAGATATTCCGCCAAGACGAGAGAGAGAGAACCATGGTGTAATGGTTCGCATCTGACCGGCAATCGGAAGATCCCGGGTTCGATTCCCGGGTGGTTACCTCATTTTTCATTTGTTTCGTTCTCTCTCTCTCGTCTTGCGCGGAATATCTCCTATACAAGCGTCGTTCTTTACGTTATTTATACTGCGTGTTCTTTGCAGTTGAATGTGTGTATGTGTATATATATATATATATATATATATATATATAATGTTATAATATTATAATGTTTCAGACCAACAAAGACCCTAGGATCCACTCATGGCTGGTCTACCTAACTGTGTTTGTAATTGTATTGTGCATGTCCTCCGTGGTGGCGGAAGGGACCTACAATTTTACGTGGGTTCCGAACCACAAAGCCTTAATTTTACTACCTTAAACTATACCCAATCTATCAACATGTGCATCTAATCGATTTTTAAACATGTTTATAGACGTGCTACTAATTACATCTACCGGGAAACTATTCCAGCTATTTACTATTGTATGCGTAAAAAAGTTTTTGACAACTGCTGTCTCGAACCTTCTACTTGTCAACTTACACCCGTTATTTCTAGTCCTCTTATATTGTGATATTTCGAAAGAGCTATCTCTATTTACGTTATCGAACCCATTCATAATTTTAAAAACTTAGATTAGATCACCCCTTATCCTCCTAGTCTCGAGTGTAGTAAATTTTAACTTCTTAAGCCTATCTCGTACGATTTTGACTTAAGCGACGGAATCATCTTCGTTGCTCGTCTTTGAACTCTTTCGATTTTGTCTATATCTTTTCGCATATGCGGATTTCATAATTGGATCGCGTACTTTAAATGGGGTCTAACTAATGATTTATAAAGAGAAACAATAATATCGCGCGATTTGTACTAAAAATTCCGAGCTATAAAACCTAGCATTTTGTTTGCCTTATTGACCGCTGCTGTACTTTGTTTCGCCACTTTTAAATCACCAGTGACTATAACTCCTAAATATTTACCCTGCTCTACGCTTGCTTGCCAACTCCTTCCCTGACATACTATACGCAAAATTACCGTTACGCGAACCTATATGTAAAATTTTGCACTTATTGACGTTAAATCTCATTTGCCATGTGACTGACCAATCAACGATTTTATTCAGATCTTTCTGGATTTTACCTCTATCTTCGTCATTAATCGCCCTACCACCCAACTTCGTGTCATCCGCAAACTTTGAACCTGTACTGACTAGGCCGACATCTCAATCGTTAATATATATAAGAAAAAGCAAGGGGCCCAATACAGAACCCTGAGGAACGCCGCTCGCTACATTAGCCCAAGACGACTCCGCTCCATCAACGACCACCCTCTGTTTCCTACCTCGCAACCACTCTTCTATCCAATTTATTACTACACCCCTGATTCCATGAGCCTTAGTTTTTTTCAATGACTCTTTTGTGCGGTACGGTGTCAAACGCTTTTTGAAAATCTAAATACACTACATTTACTGCCCGATGACTATCGTAAACTTCAATCACGCTTTGAAAAAATTCTAAAAGATTAGTTAAGCAAGATTTGTTTCGCCTAAAACCGTGCTGCGTATTTCTAACCAAGTTATGCAATTCCAGTAGCTTAACTACAACAGACGTTAAACTGATTGGCTTATAATTTCCGCCTCACCTTTATCGCCTTTCTTAAAGATAGGTGTTATATTTGCTAACTTGAAATTATCTGGTACGCACCCCTCAGAAATAGACGCATTAAAAATCTTTGTTAGCGGCACAACAATGCTTTCTTTTAATTTTTTTAGTAGTATGGGATATATGGAATCCGGCCCCGGTGATTTACGCATTTTCATTCTACTAATATAGTGCATTACCTCCCTTTCACTAACCACAATATTATCTAAAGTATTACCATTATCACAAGGTATTATGTCTATGACCGTAGGGATATTCGTTACATCTTCTATTGTAAAAACTGACGTAAAAAATTCGTTTAGCAGGAGAGCTATTTGCTTATGTTCAGAAACTAGCTCTCCGTCAGAATTTTTCAGCGACCCCAAGACACTTTTTACCTTTGCCGTCACGAGCTATGGGGATTTCAAAATCGCGCATGGACTTTTTTATTATACTTTTCGCTTCACGCCTCAGAGATACGTAGTTGTTTCGTAACCACAAATTGTCGTTATCGCACTTATGTAGCCTATAAGTCCTATTCACTCTTTATAATATCCCCAACTCTAGAAGTAAACCACAAGGGTTTGTTTACTTTCGCACGCTTAATCTTGTACGGTACACATTCCCCATTTATAGTCCTAATAACTGTTCAAATTCCCACATTATTATTGCGTTGGAGATCCCCATTACGTTTTCCAAATATATATATATATTATATATATATATATCCCCGCAAGGGGGTTCTAAGCTCGTGCTCTTGAGTGCTCTTTGTGCTCGTTTGTATGTGCTTGTTCCTGAGGTTCACGTGCGCCCTCCCGGCCCTAGCACCCAAGGATGATGGGGCTCGACCTGCAGTCCTTGGTCTTTTTCCACTTCGACTGTCCCCTCCACCCTTTCTTTTTCCTCTGTCTTTCCTCTCACTTTTTCTTTGTTTTTCCGCTGAGATATGCCCTTTAAATAGAGGCGAATCGGTTCTTCCTGAACTAAAAAAAAATATTCTATATATATATATTATTATATATATAATATAGTTATATATATATATTTAGAAAAATTCAAAAATAATTTATTTGCTTAAAAATGTGTAATTTATCTGTAATAAATAATATTTATTTAGTTATTTTTATATAAGAAATATTTAATTTAGACTAAGTTTATTTATTTTAGAGTATTCCAAAATTTTGTAAAATTTGCTGGTTTCATCCTGATAAAAATATTTCATAGCAACCAAAAAAATAAATAAATAACAAATTTGGATTTGCATACGTGAGGATAATATTTTTCTCTGTATGGGAAAGTTGTTTTTCTTACTTTAGGAAAAAAATTATTCTCAGATTATAAAGTTAGGTTAAAAAAAATAAAAAATTTGGCGAAATTAAGATTTCATTTTTCAATAATGAAAAAGTAGATTTCTGACTGAAAAATTAAAACTATTTTTTAATTCTGTACGCGGGGTGACCACTGCAACAAAATGGTATTCTAAAACTGAAAGCTAGATTTAAAATGAGAAGTAATTTATATATAATATAACGGAAGGGTCTACAGTATTTAAAAAAAAAAAAATATGAGTTCATTTCTCCTTTGTTTACTGTATACTGTATTACTGTATACTGAATATGTTTATTGAATGACCACTTGAATTTTTGTAGTCAAATGTTTAAACATTCTTGTACCCATTCTTGTCACCAATATTTAAGTTTCAGTGAATTTTGGTGGGCGAAGTCATGACTAAAGCTGAGCAACTATTATGGTGTTTAAGTTAAAAAGTTAATTAGATAGAACAAAATGCGTAAATGTTATGGAAAAATAGAAATGGATGGATGAGAGGATTGTAACTGAAATAAAGGCCTTTTCGTCAGGTGTGTAACTTACTTCCATATTAGCCATTGTGTGTTATTTTACCTGCAACAAAAAAGGTCCCAAAACAAGACATCAATTTGAACATATTTTGGTTTTAATGTATTAATTTTGTAAATTTAAAATAAATTTTCCTATGAGACCGGACTTATGGGACACCCTGTATAACTGTATTATAAGTAGGGGATGATAATGATGTTTGATGTCTGATGATGTCTTTTGGTGTAGATTGCCCTATTCGTTTAGGCGTGTATAAACGAACATAGAACATCATCCGACATCATCCCTTACATATATAAAGAAGATACACTGTGTCCCAAAACTGTGACCACCTTTTTCACCAGACCAACAAAACCACAATTCCAAACTAAGTACTGTAAAACAGAAATTATATTAAACCCTTTATATTCCTTTTAAAGTGAGAGGTAATTTATTTAAATTGGATGAGTAGTCTATTACAAATTCACTTGAACAATAATTGTTGAAAAAATAAAGTGACAAGGAAGGTAATTAGAAACTTAGCTGAATATTGAAGAAATTTACAGTGATGAAAACAAAATGAATAAAACATTAACGTATCAAGTGTTCAATGTGTCCTCCATTGCTATCAATGAACATTGTAGCCTCGTGCGCCACGGCTAACTGCTGTAGAAATGGTGTCTTGATCGAGTCCATTCCATGCTGCTAAAATGCACTTCAAAGTTGGATGACATCTTGAATATTTTGTCTGTAAACTTTGTCAATTAAATGTCTCTGTATGAAATATTCAGCTGGAATTAAATTCAGAGTATTTGGTGGCGCGATGAAATTGGGACATTGTTCTCGGAAGTATGCAATGGTGTGCCGGGACCGATGACATAGACCCATCTTGCTGAAAAACATAATTCTCACTGTCACTTTTCAATTTCAGGCAACATCTACTGAAGATATTGTCACAATAATGTCTGTCGTTTTGCATATTCGAGCCGTTCAGTAGTGAAAACCTTTTCATCTTTCATCCGTAAACAAATGATAGACACGTCGTTATTTGATCTAAAATGGCCGAAGCAGTCGGCAACATTGCATATGTTTTACTTTGGACTGTTTAGGTATGCGATGAAAGTGGAATCGCTTAAATGTGTTTAGACTAATTCGACGCAATGAACTTTTTTTTTTAATACTGGTGCGGTTACCAGTCTTCTTACACTCAAACTTGAATGGGGGAGTGACTTCTTGGCTCCAAATAAGTTCACTTACAGATTCAATGTTTGCCGGAGTCCTTGTACGTGGCGTCCACCATTTTCCTTGTGAAAAAATTTGACAGCAATTTTTTCTTCAGTTAAACGTAGCATAAGAACGTACATAAATTAACAAAATTAACAAACTTCCTTCGATCGCTGCCAAGCAATGATGATTGCCGTGACGGCAATACCGTTTAGGCTTAGGCACACTACACTTATTAACCTGCCTAGCCTAGTTCTCTACAACCCATAACAATGCACCAACTAGCCTTATAAAAAACTATATAGGGTTATGGTTGATTGCCAATCACCTCATCCGCGTGAAAAATTTCCGCCAGATATGGGTAGAGATGACTACAAAAACCCTACGGCTTTCGTTAAAAAGTTGTGTTGTGTGGAGGTCTTCAAAAAGACCTTGTTAAGTAGTTTTTGGTTAATGTTTAATTTATATGCTTTCGGTATTTAGCGCTCCCTAATGGTAAAGAAGGAAATTACCATACCTTATTACTTCGTTGGGCCACCCTTCTGGTTGTAGGGCGCGCGGCTGCCTATCTCGCCTCACTTTCGGTGTAGGCGATGGAGTTGCGAAAGGAGTTTAATATAGGCAATGCACTATACTTAAATACCTGAGAGAATAGACTTATCCTTTTGAGTTATTAGTTTTATATTATTACAGTAGGTATTCACTCAGAACTTATAGGAAGATTAAGCACTTCTTCCTTGCCTAAATCATCGATGGTAACTAGACAGCCCTGAGATGAGCTAATATAAATTCCTTTTGTCTTAAAAATTCGTTTACTTTACAAAGTCCCCAGACGTCTAATATTTGTGTTTTGATTATTTCTTCTCTCGAAGTAATTTTCACGAGTCAGCGATGGAAAATTTTGATATGAAATAATACGTTTTTCTTGTTGTTATATGAGCCCAATGCCTACATATTGGGTTCTATGTATGCCAATTATTTCCATTCCCAATAGCCTTTGTCGCCAATCTGGAGGCAATTTTGTAGTTATTTAATTCAATAAATTAATAATTTGTATTTAATTATGAAATAAAGGTACCATATACGATACCATATTGTAGGCTGTATAGTTTTTCCATAAGCCTAATATAGGCTTACCTTGAATCGAAGAGTGATCTTAAAAATTAACCATCAACTTACGATTTGACATTTCAGTGACATGAAATTGAGCAATTTTTTTCTATTTTCTTATTGTCTTTTATTTTTTAACAACTATTGTTGAAGTTGAATTGCAAAAAAGACTACTCATCCGATTTAAATAAACTACCTCTCATTTAAGGACAATATAAACGGTTTAATATGATTTTTATTTCATTTCGTTATCCTTGGAATTGTGGTTCTGTTGGCCCGGTGAAAAAGGTGGCTGGCTACATTTATCGGGACACAGTATATATATATATAATATATATATATATTTATATATATATATATATATATATTATATATATATATATATATGTCTGTATGTATAATTTCTGTAGTCCCTCTGCGTAGGAGATTTCACATAATATCTGAAGTTCTATATATAACCTATGCTTTGTTAATTAATGGAAAGTTCTATTAACATCTTCAGCAAAACTATAAGACAAATTTCATTGTGGTTTCAATTTGTTTAGGGTGAGAACGTTCATACTGTTTTCTTTTTCAATAATTGGTGATGGATGGTTCATTTTTGCCTGTACGTTTCCCGTCTGACTATTTTCTCCCTCTTTGAGAGTGTATTTTGCCTCTTTTCGTTTATTTTAACCTACAATAGAAATTATGCAATAAGTACACTATAAAATACTAGTTTATCTACGGAATATGTTAGTAGAATGTCTACTGAAATTTGAGAAAGAAAAAATTCCAAGACTCTCCAAACCAACTAAAACTTTTCCAGACCAAGTAATGTCTATTAAGAATGAATAAAAATCAGTTTATTCATTAGTTAAAAAAAACAGTAATTGTAGTTAGGCTACGATAGACCTTAATTTTGGCTGCAGAAATGATTAAACATTCTATGTGGGAATAATATATACTTATCATATAATCTAGGTCATAAAGGTAACTGAAATGATTAATGAACAGGGACAAAGTATAGAAATATATTAACTAAAGAATTTTACCCCCCCCCCCCAAAAAAAAAACTGAGAAAAACTAGAATTTACGAGTTAACCTACCTTAAAAGAGTAAACAAAAGCTATCTCTTCTGCATCTGTTGTATAGCTAGCCTACAGACTTTATACAGTGTGAGATACTCCAGGATTTACATGAACAAATACCGAGACTCTTCAATTACTGTTACGTTCAATATAACTCACAGGACACTATGAATATATATTATATATATATTAGGGTGTCACTAGGTAATAGGGGGAAATTAAACGATGGATATTTTCCTCTGACACCCCTAAAATTGTTCCATTTGGTGTAAAACATATGGAAGAGAAATTTGGTCCTGATTGTCATCATTTAAAGGTCGCCCTCGTCACTGAAAACAAGACCCATTTGTTGACGTCAACAAGTTCAGTGTTCACAGCTTGGCCGAACCAGATAATAAAAAACAAGGCAATTGGTGAAATAACGAAAGTAAGACACTTAAAAACGCAAAGAATACAAACAGTTTATTATATAATCAAAATAGAAGACATAATTTGGCGAATAATGGTAAAAATGGAAGAAGCAACAAAAGCAAAACTTTGAGAAATAAAATACATATACAGTAGCAGAATAATTGGTGCTCATACGCTGATCAGTGATTAGTTCTTTCGCGTCCTCACTAATGCTGATTTGTTCGGAGCTGGTGTTGCTTTCTGTGGTCAGTGACAACTTGAACGAGGAACTGGAGCTGTTCTTCTTTCACTGTCAACTTTCCGTTCAGCTCCTTCACCAGAGCCACGGCCCGTTCTGCTCTGTCGTTCACCACTGCAAGTTTGGAGACCACATCCCGCGCTTGCACGTATTCAGAGTTTGACGTCCATGAACTGGGATGGTGGAGCAGAAAGCAATCTGGCAACTGAAGTTTTGAGAAGAATCCTCGGGTGTTCTTTGTGATCAGTTGCTCCAGTCATTTGCTGTCACGAGGAACATAGTATCAAGAACCAAAGGTCGTTTTGGCGGCATGTGAGGGGCTTCTTGATCTAACGCTGCAACCATGCTGCACTTCACTTCCATCGATATCCTCTCATCAAAGAACGCCAGACCCACTGCCTCCTCCGAATGGTACCACAGGTGCGCAGACAGCTTCTTGGTGGTACCATCAGAGATCTTCTTGTGCGGGTATCGAAGGAGCGTCCTCATCAATTCCAATCATTCAGCGGAGCTTCGATGGACAGATGAGCTGTTGCCCACGCTTTCATGTAAACTAGAACAGAAAGAGGCAGATATCTCGAATTCCGCGTTCCTCAGTGTTCGTCAGTTTAAACTGTCTTCGGAAGAGCCAGATCTTGATGGCATAGAGCCCCTTAGCCATCCATCTCGCCCGGTGCATAGCACCAGGGGCGCGGAAGTTTAGTCCCTTGTATGGAACTCCTCCAAGAAAGATGACGGAAAGATCGAGGAATTCCTGATAGTCATCACGAACTTGAAGTGCTTGTGATTTTGCAAACTCAATGAGCTCCGTTCTATGCTTAAAATAGCTGCTTTGGTGAACGCATCTGTGTCCGCAGTTTGGAACTGTTGCTGGTCAATGCGGGTCCAATAATCATGGAAGCGCTTGAAAAGCAGAATTTCTGGACCGGTAGATACTGAATCTAGCGATGCTGCGAATGCCGCCTGTAGCACCAACTCCAGTACATGGTGTCTGCACGCGCAGTGTAACAGGTCACGTCCAACTTTTTCTTCCAGAAGAACACAAGTTCCTCCACGGTGGCCTGTGTTTGTCGCGGTTGTGTCGAAACACAGATTTGACATGATCGGTCACTCCCCATTCATTCAGGCAATCTATGATGGCATTTGTTTGTGCCAGCGCGGTTCCTGACAGAAGTTTTGGCACCCCGAGGAGCTGCTCTGTCCCGGAGCCAGATACAAGAATAGGTAAGCGGTCAACATATTCTCGTGACGTCAGATCTTGCATGAGTTTTCCGTCCCAGTGAACAGTCAACGGACTATTGCCTTGGAACTCGCTCTTCAGTTGCCGAGCCTTAAGGGTACGGAATTTTTCACGCTGACGATGAATGGATCCACGATTGATGTTGTAGTCGCTAGCATCATGCCCTAAGCTGGAAGCTGCCTCAAACAGCAGATATGTGGCCTTTCTTGACGAGAGTTGCGTGCGATCAAGCGCTGCCGCCAATTCCGATGTCATGATGTTCTTCGTTGCTCTTTGTTTAGACGCTAACGAAACCACCACATGCTCCTTTTTCTTCGCTATCATCTGAGCTGGAGGATGAGGACTCCAAAACCGCTTCGTTGGATACTGCCTCCATTTCAGCTGCTGATCGCTTTCTTCGTTTCTCCTCTTCCTCCCGACGTCGAGTACAATCTTTGACTTGGCGCTGATGGGTCATGTCCAAACCTGCCATTGAACCTGGACGTCCTTTCTGGCGCTGCTGCTGAAGGAACTCCCAATCCTCTGGTACTTGACCAATTTCTCACAATCAGCGTGGGCGATGTCAAAGAGACGATCGAGGCGTTCAATGAATTCTTTTTCTTTCGTCTTGTGTGAATCGCTCGTCCGTGAGGCGTGTTTTTTGAGTCCTTTCCACTCCTCGAAGACTTTATCCAGTTTGCTGACGCAGTGTGTCTCGAGTCTGGTTGGAATGTGAGCTTTCTCCCAGAAGGACATCACTGCTCGAAGTGACTTCCTCAACGCGTCACGTATTGTCATTTTCTTTTCATGGTGAAGGTAAAGGAAGTAACCGAATGCTTGCCTGTAGGAAGGAAGCTTGCATCCTTTCACCTCATCAACCGCTGCCCCTAATAGGTATATACACTTCCGGGTTTCCATCACCAGAAATCACGTAGCTGAAATGAGAAACGGTGAATCGTTAAGTATTGTTCACTTTATTTCTCAGATATTCAGACACACACAGATACACACACACACATATATAGAGATATATAGATATCTAATGAACGATTATGGAGACGTCGCGCAAGCATTAAACTTTGGAAGGCGGGGGCGACCTTTTATAGTTATTCAAATAAAAAGATTTTTCAGTCACCATGTTTTTTTTACCAATGGAATAGATTCGCGGGTGTCAGCTGAAAATTTCAAACTTTGCATTTAAGTGACACCCTAATATATATATATATATATATATAATATATATATATATTATATATATATATATATATATATTAGGACCCTGCGAAGTTTCGAGATTCGATTTGATTTCGAATCGGGAGAGAGGATTCGATTTGATTCGTTAGCTTGGACTCTGATTCGATATTTTCGAATCTCCATTAAGTCCGGTAATCAACATCAGTGATGTTGTTTTGAAGAACACTTTCGTAAATAAACACTTTTCTTTGTACTTACTTTATAATTCAATCTATATACTAAGACTAATCTCTTGCGCAATAACACTTTTATCATACTTTAATACCATTGTTCCTCTTGATGATCAAATAATACGAGTATATATTTTTTTTTAGAAGGATTTACTTTGTCCTTAACAAGATTTAATTAATTTAATGCTTATTACTAATTGTTTATAGAAACACTTTAATCCAGTGGTGCACAAACTTTTTTGATGTGAGGGCCAAGCGAAGAAAATAACTAAATGTATTAGCCTACTTACTTTCCATCTAAGTCATAAATTGGGTCACTTTTATATTCTAACTTTTTCATTGAATTGAAAAGACCCGTGGGGCCACTGAAAAGACCCGTGGGGGACACATTTGGCCCGCGGGCCAGGGTTTGTGCATCACTGCTCTAATCTATGTAAAGTTGATTCTATGTAAAGTCGCGCATCATCGGAATTTTCAGTGTTGAATATGTTATTTTTTTTCTTTTAGGTAGGGGATGGCTGCGAAATTAACAATAAACGAGAGGGTGAACTTGGTTTTAATGTACTGAATTTATATGGATTTCAAATTTGTGATTGTACAATGTATATTTTGGAAGTTATTGTACTTTAAATCTCGGGACTTTTTTGGGTGGGTGGGTGGGCGGGGCACCCGATATAAGAGAACATTTTTTTTTTCTGTAACGATTATACATTTATAAGTATCATTTTGGCATTTACCCTATACCGCGATCCGGTATGAAAATTAATTCTTCATAGTATATGCCAATATAAACAATTATGGAAAATTACAATAACTGAAGATTGATGTTCGTAATGAGACCGAACTAAACTATTTCAGTTTATGAAAAATACATAATCAAATGAAATATGTTCAAAACACTTGAAGGATTTTCTTTTTTCCTGGATGATGTCGTAAATAAAGTATTTGCCTGGGAAGTGGCTCATGCTAGACGGGGACGAAACGACTCCGTTTTTCCAATATATATATATATATATATATATATATATACAGGGTGATTCAAAAGTCAGGTTACATAGGGCTTTTCTGTTTCTTTGCAGGTAAATGAGTTATGAGATGTTATCGAAGGAGGAGCGCATTGATGTGATATTCCTAGGTGGCTGCACAAGTGCATTGCCGTTAACGGTGACCATATCGAACATGTGATGTGACTATTCCCTGTATCATTACATAATACAGTATTTCCCTATTTAACCTGACTTTTGAATCACCCTGTGTATATATATATATATATATATATATATATATATATGTATATATATGTAGTGACAGCCCGAAATTTCTTTATTTGCCCGACCAAAGAATTTTCTTACGTCCAAAAGCAGTAAACAAGCTGGCGAAATCTTTACACGTGGACGGAAGCCAGCGTGGAAGATGCATACTTCTAGGAAATTCCTCGAAAACCGCGGGAAATTTCTATGTGACGTTGATTTGGGGTAATTGTGTAGGAAATTAAAACATTAAAAAAAGATTCGTAAAAATTAGAATTCATATTAATTACTTTGGTCATACGGTTTATTTGTTCATGCAATTTATTAAACTATTAAAAGTCAAAGGTATATAAGTCTTGTCGGTTTGGCGGACTGCTACAGATTTTTACGAAAATTAGCAAATCAATTATTTACAAATTTTATCCTTACGAAATGTAAGTTAGGTTAGGTAGGTTAGGTAGGTTAGGTAGGTTAGGTTAGGTTAGGTTTAGTTAAGTTATGTTAGGAATTAGACATTTCCTTCGGATAAAATTTGTAGATAATTGATTTGCTAATTTTGTAAAAATCTGTAGCAATCCGCCAAACTGAAAAGATCCGCTATGTTAAAATAGTCCTTTTCATCTACACGAACAAGTTTTTAAATAATAATAGTGCTAATTTACCTTAGAATAACGAATAGCCTACCCAGTACCTCTTCAAAATATATACTCTGATTCAACAAGAATTAATACTGAACAATTTATTTCTATAAATACAGAATATCTTCGCCACAAAATTCAGTAATTTTTGTTGGAAAATTGAATATTGATAATTATTAACAAGTTAACAACGTTTAAAATTTAAAATGGCCAAAACGGAAATAATTACTTATTGCAAAATAACGTTAACATAACAGTAACACGAAGCGTAATTACAATACATTAGCATACTACCTATACTACATTACATTCTGAGTTGCGCCATATTTCCATTTATTATTATAACCTTTGGTTAGCTTCCGCCCGAATTGTTCATTCTGACGAAGGTCAAGCTTTTCACTCCACCTTAGACCTACAGTTTAACGTGGAATCCGAAGCACGCCCCACCAGCATCCCAGCGTCTTAACCACTAGGCCACCCACGGTACCTATTTACCTACCAACAACTTTCTTTATTGTGTGGAAGGATGAACAACTGGGTTTTTGCTGCGCGCCAGCTGCCGTCATCGGGTCTCGAACCCGGGGCCGATGGATTCAGTAGTCAGCGATGTTAACCACTACACCACCGAGGCGCATTATTCATTTAACATAATAATTTACATATTTTAGCATATGATAGGTAGTTTATATTTTCTTATTTATATTTTATTATTATAGTAAAAAATGGGAGATGTTAAATGAACAATGCGAATTACGGAGACGAAAGCTTTAAAAAAGAAAAGTGATTGGCATAAAATGCGCTTACATTTATTTAATAATAATATTTTTAACGGTAACTTTTATATTTTATTAATAAAACTTTTTTGTTCGAAAGAAAGGGTTATTAATGAAGATAAATTAACGAATTTAATATCAGTTTATATAAATAATTTCTATAAATAAAATAGATATAAGAAATTATTAGTTTCAGGTGTCACTTCCATCCTAACATTATTATTACAGATATAAACTAAATTACATTATTTAATGAAGGTAAAGAAGAAGATTGTAAAAGTTGTGAATGATTTTGACGTCTTTTTAAGACTTATTAATTTTGGTAGTCAAGCAAGGGGAATTACATTGAGAGGAAATTAGTTGTAAAAAAGTTTGGATCACCTGAAGATCAGGGCCCCCAGCCTTCTTTAGTTAGCCTTATAAGGCTAACTAACGAAAATATCGCGACCTAACCAGCCAATCGTTAGGTCAACTGTACGCCCTTGACGATTGGTTAGGTTAGGTTGTGATATTTTCGTTAGTTAGCCTTATAAAGCTAACTAAACAGGACTGGAGGGTTCTAGGTAAATTCGCCGCCGGAAAATTCGCTGCAGGAAAATCGCCGCGAGGAAAATTCACCGCAGGAAAATTCTCCGCCAGGAAAATTCGCCGCAAGAAAAAAAATTCAAAGCGATTTATAACGTTTTTTTTAACATTTCCGGTGTAAAAATAAGTTTAAGTGACGTTTAAATTGCCGCTGCACTATCCGGATGTCCAATTAAATGCTCTTTAAAGGACTAATTAAATGAAAAAGGATACATCCGGTCGACCATCTTGTCGCTGTGATGCGTTCTGCGGGTAATACTAAGTTGCAGAACACACGGTAGTGTGCGCGCAAAAAAAAAAATTTCAGCCGGACAGTTTGGGACAGGGGTGCTCTACGGGGGCGGAGCCCCCGCACCCCCGAGACCTAAATTATACAACAGATTATTGTTTTAGAGTGAAAACTTGTACCCACCTTTCCCCTTCACTATATCAGAGGGGAAAGGGGTCGAGGCAATCGGCGACGCAGATTGGTACCTACATTTCCAATTGAAACTTGGAATGTCAATGAAAGAACGGAGAACGAAATGCCTCGAATAAATAACAGCGTTGAAGGGTTCCACAATTCCCTTCAAAGTTCTGTCACTAATATGCATCCAAATATCTGGAAACCAATAACAATATTGAAAAAAGGAGAAAGCTTGGCAAACAAAAAGAAAATACAAGCCGAGTGTGGTGATGATTCTTCTATGATCAAAAATATAAAGATGTAAACAAAAGGTTACAGCAACAAATAAGGAACTACAATTCACAAAATAAACTCCATTTTGAGAGCCGTTGCAATGAACCTCTATCACTTTTAATATGATTTTATTGATTTTTAATAAACATATATTTAATAATTTAATAAACATCGTTTTAATAAATATACATTTAATATCCACCATTTAAGTGACAGTGTAACCCTAAGAAGTACAAAATTATGATAAATCGTTTTAAAAATTTTTTTTCCTGAGGTGAATTTTCCTCGCGGCGATTTTTCCCGCGGTGAAATTCCCCGCTGTAAATTTTCCTGCGGCGAATTTACGGGTCATCGGCTGGGGGCCTTGATCTTCAGGTGATCCAAAAGTTTTATTGTTTTTATTGTTTTGTGTTATTAATAGTTGTTATTGTTTTGTGAACCATGGTTCTGTATCTAGCTTTAAATAGATAAAAATAAATATAAGCGCAATACCAAATTAAATGTGAATAAAGTTATATAGGCCGCATTGTTTCGGTTTGACGGCCTGCGGAAAAAACAAAAAAAATAACGAAAATATCACGACTTAACCTAACCAATGTCAAGGGCGTAGAGTTGACCTAACCGGGCATTCAATAATTTTCCCGTAGGTTGCCCATGTTGATTGTACTAATTGATTTGTTAAGTTTCGTAAAAATCTGTAGTACTCCGCCAGACCGAAAAGACACTATAGGCCTTTACAAAGGAAGGTTTGAAATTGTAGATATTTTGAGTTTTATATCCCATTTTGTACTAAGGTGAGATGACCGCATTTGTAATTAGAGCAGGCGTATTTTTCTTGCCTCAAGAAGGAAACAAGCTTTCAGTGCATCTTGCTTTTGAGGAATCTTGCAACCGGAACTATAAGAGAGGAAATGTCTGCAATCTAAACAAATGCGCGTGCAAGGATTATGGGCTGTACTACTCACTCGAATATGATAAATCAAAGCACTATTGCTTCCATTAATGATGATGATGATCTGCGCACGAAAATCTCGTTAATTTGTTGACTCTCTACTTGATAATAATGCTTCGATATACTTATACTGTGAATGGGTGTATATGGTTTTGTAGACTGTTGCCACGGAGACATAGGTAATGAGAAGTTGTTGTAACGTCTTGTTTTCATTGAAAGATCCTGAAAATTGAACACAGTTGTGTGAAACGTGCTGAAATGTGTTTACGAGTTACTAGTGCTCAGTTCGAACATTTATTATTATTATTAATAAAATAATATAAGTGATATGGCCCCTGACCTTTGACACACCCTGTATAATATATACATAAATTTCATCATGTTAATTATCAGCAGCTGAAAGGCTTATCAGAACAGAGTAATTTTCATATGACAAGTTCAGACGTATCCAACCGTAATGTCCTTGCCACAGAGATGTTAGTTTGTAGCTCTAAAAAGTTTTTGTCTCACACACACACACACACACACACACACACACACACACACACACACATACACACACACACCAAGAAAAACTTCTTTCAGCGCAATTAGTTAAACATTTTTAACTAAATTGTCATCTTGATGAATTTCGCGTTCAGAAGCTCTCTCTATCATTCATCCAAATGATTCTGATAAAACAAGACAAAAACATTTGTATTAAAACTCTAAAAGACAACATTTTTCTCTTTTTTTTCTCCTTCCACATTTCAATTTATTAAACGTGATTACTTAAACTATTAATTATGTTCTATTAACTGAATAAGAAAAAACAAACATACAATGCACTTTACATGTTCATGAGGAAAATGTAATACTATTAGATGAGGATATGCTGCAGCTGTGCCACGCTCCAAATTCAACTACATTAGCATCTGCATCCAAATTAGGTATATATATATATATATGAAATGAAAATAAATGAAATTGCATAATCTCAGTTTTTGTAGCATTGAAAAGAATATCATGGTTGTGCGAATATAATTCGTAGATTTTTAGAAGACATTCCAGGGACTTATTGAAATCATATAATACAACCTTACCATGTCTATACCTTGATTGGTCTAAATTGTGCCTGACAAATCGTCATGAATACGTCAAATTAAGAGATAATTTATTCGACAAGGCGATGCTAATTATATATAATAATGCATGGGCTCCCACAAGGATCTCTTCTCGGACAATTACTATTTCTAATTTGCGTCAACGAATTTCATCTGTCAACTACGTTAAATTGCGTACATTATGTTGATGATATCACACTTACTTCTTCCCATTATAATTTAGACCTTCTGACAAATGAAACGAACAAGGTAATTAGAGCATGTGTATAAATGAATGTGTGCTAATAAATTTTTATTGAACCTGACAAAGTCATCTTATATGATTACACTGCACAACACAATTTCTGTCCTTTGCACAAATTCAGCTGATTTATATGTATTTTAATGCGCTGATTACGAATATGTTATTATTTTTTCTCTACCACCCACCATTTTTCTAGAAAACTATGTTAATATTTCACAAAAATTATCCAAATTATGTCAAACGTGGTGGTTCCAGAGAAGGTGAAATTCCAGTATGTTGGCTGAATATTGCTGGTTTCTTATTAGGGAAACTCCCGAGAGTATGTACAAACGAAAAACATCAGCATAAAGATTTTTATTGTTGTTCTGATCTTGTAATAATTATGTTGAGGTATTCAATATATTCTAATCTGTATATAGGACTTTTATTACACGTCCCTTCAAAACGGTGGGTGATATAGGTATTCTGATATCAGATTTGAACTCAGCGCATCCATATTTATAAAAATCACTTCCTTTTGTTTAAAGGACAGAAAAAGTTTGTAATTTTGTCGTGCAGTTATTACCACAAAACATATAAATACAAACTATCAAATAAAAATTGAGAATACTTCTCTTGCAAGGGTGAATGAGGTTAAACTACTTCACATTAATTTAGACGAAAAACTAAATTTCAAGTCACGTACAACATATCAAATCCAAAATATCAAGATTTCTGTTCATATTATTTGAACTAAAAATAAACTCTTCTTCAAAACGCACTCCTTACCCTATATTATTCTTTCATCCATCCACATCCATTTTATTGCATTACAACATGGCGTAGCTCAAAGAAATACTAGGGGCACTCAATATATTTTGCCCCACCATTTTTTCTGAGCTAAATAATAGGCCATGGGGCTGAAATGTCTTTTGGGCCGTAAGTTTGAACTTTCTGCAATTTACATAACGGGATTTTTCCAGTTTGAACCTCCCCTCCTTGTATAAAACCGCTTTTAAATGCCCTTGTATAAAACCGATGGTTAACGCAGTTTCGAAAATGTCGTCTGACAGTGATCTGCGTCGTAAACAGAGAGCTATTATCGAGTTCTTAACCATAGAGATGGAAACAGTTGGAAATATTCACAAACATCTACAAAACATTTACGGAGATACTGTTGTTGATCGAAGCACTGTTGGACGCTGGTCTAAACGTGTGAGAGCATCGGGGAGAGGGAGAGCCAGCCTCGATGATGAGCCACGCAGCGGTCGCCCGGCATCGGCTGTCACATCTCACACTGCGCAACGTGCTAACAGCATCATTTGATCAAATCGGCGCGTCATATACAAGGCGCTATCACTGGAGCTAGGAATTAGTGAAGGAAGTGTGAATACGATAATTCAGCAACTGCGATACTCAAAAGTGTGCTCACGGTTTGTTCCTCGCCAACTGATTGAAGATCACAAAGCCCAAAGAAAAGAAATTGCTTCTGGGTCGTTGGTTCGATACGAGACAGAAGGGGATGACTTCCTTTCACGAATTGTGACTGGGGATGAGACTTGGGTACACCACTTTGAACCTGAAACAAAACGCCAATCCATGGAGTGGCATCACGCAGACTCCCCACGCAAGAAAAAGTTCAAAATGGCTCCCTCTGCAGGAAAGATTATGGCCAATATCTTCTGGGATATGAAAGGGGTGATTCTGGTGGACATTATGAAGAAAGGACAAACAATCAACTCAGAGGCATATATTGCTACCCGACAGAGACTCTAGAGGCGTATAAAGCGAGTTCGACCGGAGAGAAAACTGGAAGACGTCCTTCTTTTGCACGATAACGCAAGACTACACAACAGTTTGCAAACAAGAAAGGCCATCATAAAAATGCGCTTGACTGTGTTACCCCACCCTCTATACAGCCCAGAACTGGCACCTTTAGACTTCCATTTGTTTGGGGCCAATGAAGGATGCTATTCGTGGAAGAAAGTTTCAGAGTGACGATGAGGTTGTTGGGGAGGTTAGGAGGTGGCTCGAGCGGAAGCCAGCGGACTTTTACCAGCAAGGAATAAAGGCCCTTGTTTCGAGGTGAAGAAAAGCCGTAGAAAAGGATGGAGACTATGTGGAAAACTAAAAACTTATAAAAAGGGTATGTAACTACTTGTGTACAAAATTTCTGGAACTTGCTAGGAAACTTGGAAAGAAAAAAAAAGGTGGGACAAAATATATTGAGTGGCCCTCGTATATAAAACATTCTTTGGAATTCATTCATAAAAATTGCATGCGAAACCTCTCAAATAACTATAGCAGACAAAGTCACACTTCCCCTATGTTTAAAGAATCATTTTTTTAATAAACTAAATAGAAATTCAATGTTCCTGTCAATATGTTCAGACATATCACTGAAAATCAACATACATCACCCATTCAAAAACCAATCAAATACATCATCATTATTACACTAGACTGTTCACAGACATTAAAATAAACATTTAATTTTTATTCTTTGCATCCACTGACCTTGGCTAAATCTCTTCTAGTTGACCGATGTCTTCTTTACGTGGGAATGTTAAAGTTGATCAATACTCCAGCTTGGGTATGATCACTTTCTTCAACAGAGGAGTCATTATATTCATTTCCCTTCTTTTAAAGGTTTTCAGTATCTATCCAGTTATCTTATCTTGTGTCGCAAATTTCGTGTACAGCTCCTAAATCTTTCGCTTTAGAGTTTCTCTGGATTTTCTGTCCACTTGGGACATAGTACGAGTATTCCATTGATTTTAGTTCCTCACTTGTTCTGTATCTAAATAGTTGAAATTTGTCGGTGTTAAATTTCATATTGTTGGATCTGTCCATTTGTAAATTCCGTTCTTGTCCGTTTGTAGAGATTGAATATCATCTGAATTTCTGATTTTTTTACTAATTATAGTCTCATCAGCAAAGATGTCGCTGTGCAATCGTTGGTAATTTAATCGTCTATATCAGTTAGCAAAATTATAAATAGTAATGGAGCTAATACTGTTCCTTGTGGGACTAAGCAAACTCTGATTCTGATGAAGATATTGGTTGGACTGTTACGACTTCCAGCCCACCACTAAGGAAATGATATATTAATTTTATTTTTACTTTTCCTGCTATCCTCATTATATTTCAGTTTATGTTCTGTGATTCCATGGTCACACTTGTTGAACGCTTTGGCAAAATCTGTGTATATCACATTATAGTTATCATTGTTTTCGAGGGCATCACTAATGTTGTTATAGTGTTCCATTAGTTGTGATAGGCACGATCTTCGTGATCCTGATTTTTACTGAGTTTCCAAAAATGTATAGATTTTTTCTTAGTATTCTTTCATATATTTTGGCGAGATGAGATGTTTTTGCCTCAGACCGATCCTCTCCTTTATTTTGAGGAACTATGTTCGCCCTCTTGAGGATATTCGACGATGGCAGTAGAAATTTTAAAGAACTTCGCGTTTGGGAGGAAAACTGCGCACCGGAAATAGTTTCCTGGGGCTGCCCGATGAGCTATACACTTCTTGTTTAACTCATCCTCTTTATATTATTTTGGAAATTTAATTGTATAATAGAAATAAAATTAATTTGAAGTTTGGAGGAAAGAACCAAAACTCTGTTTGGATTCAGATTCCAACATCGACGACCGACCATTAAACTTTGTGCAAGTGCAATGAAAATGTGTACAAGTTCATTTCTGACTCAAGGTCAAAAACGAGGTTAAGAATTAAAAAAAAATTTCTCTGACCTAAATTTTGAACCATTTTATTATTATATAACCTTGTTAACCTTCGTTTTGCTTTTGCCCGAATTGTTCATTTTGACGAAGTTTAAGCTCGTTGTTCCATCTTAGACCTTAGTTTATTGTTTATTTTTTCTTAGTACTACCTTTGGGAAGCTGTTATTACTAATTTATTGTTTAATTTGTTGTATCATACAGTTAGTTGTAACTTTTTATGGGATCTGTCTCCTGCCGATAAACATTATCATTTTCATTATCTCATTATCACAACATATATATATATATATATATATATATATATATATTAACTGCAAAGAACACACAGTATAATTAAAGTAAAGAACGACGCTTGTGTAGAAGAGCGTTTCCGCACAAGATGAGGAGAGAGAACGAACAAATGAAAAATGAGGTACCACCCGAGCATTGGTTTCTGCTCGTATGTAGGAGAATTACGACTTCTGATTGATCGAGGTCCGTGGTGTAGTGGATAGCATATCTGACCGGCTATCGGATGATCCCGGGTGGTACCTCATTTTTCATTTGTTCGTTCTCCTCCTCATCTTGTGCGGAACGCTCTTCTACACAAGCGTCGTTCTTTACATTAATATATATATATATATATATATATATATATATATATATATATTGGTATTGTCACTAAGTATACTTTTTAGTTTTATTTCCATTTTTTCTTTTAGTTGTATTTGGTGTTGTTAGTTTTTATTATTACTTGTTTCAGAAAGTGCCTTGTTTTTATTTCTCTTTCAGTCATAATTTTTAGTTTTTAAAAATTATTATTGTTTGATTTATTTTACCGTTCATTACCTTCAACAATATTGTAATATTTTATGGGATTTATATGCTGCCAACAAAGGTTATCATGATCACTATCATTATCATTGTCATTGTCATAGATTATATATATATATATATATATGATATCATTGTCATTGACATATATATATATATATATATATATATATATATAATATATATGATAATGACAGTGATAATGATAGTGATCATGATAACCTTTATTGTCTGCATATAAATCCCATAAAATATACTGTATATGAGGGGTCCCGCATCTTAAGGTACCTAAGCGCCAAAATTAAAATTCGTCAGAAATCGCCTCCAAAGTTCAGCAATATTCTGGCAATAGTATCTGTTATTAATTGAGCTAGAACGTTCATTTTTGGCTAAATTAGAGTTCTAAGTATGCTAATGAAGATGTTGATGAGTTTTTGGAATAGATTTTCATATATATTTTTTTTTAATTTTTTGATTTTCTTATTATGCCGAACTTTGGGTGAACTTTTGGCTGGCGATAGAGGTGAAAAAAGTAGTTCGCTTCATAAGGTTTTCAACCATACTTCTAGTGTCGTAAGGTCACTATAACCCAAACCACGCGATAGAGGAAGGGTGAAAATAGTGATATCCATCAAAAACACGTTTTCGCCTATGGTGGCGCTTAGGTACCTTAAGACGCGCGACCCCTCAATTTATATATTCATGCTCGGGATGAATTTCTCTCTCTCTCTCTCTCTCTCTCTCTCTCTTTTTTTTTGTATATATACAAAGAGAGAGAGAGAGAGAGAGAGAGAGAGAGAGAGAGAGAGAGAGAGAGATTCATCCGAGCATGAATTTTGAATGGAAGTTAAATTCTTTATTGCCACCACTGTAATCTTGAAGAGACTATAACGAAATCGGATTTGACAATGTTTTTAAACTTTTTTTTGTTTTTTTTTTTGATGATAAAACTGGACGAAGAATGTGACTCAAAAGGAACGAATTTATTTTACTTTCTTTGTATTTCATTTAATATTAATATTAAAATGTTTAATATTATAGTAATGTTTATTGCGCCGAGTAGAATCAACGTTTTATGCGGTTTGGTGTGTGTGTGGTGTGGTTTGCTGTTACTGGGAAAATCTTTAGATTGGTTCAAGCAATTTGAGTTTAAAGGTTTCCTTGGTCCAATCTGGCTGATGATTTATCTTCATTTGGAAATGGTAGTAATCCGATGTCACGTCAAAACAACAATCTAAAGGGGGTCATTTGTTTTTGTCTTTGCGCAAATTCCACTTATTTTGTCTTATAAATTATGAAGAAGATAAAAAAAAAACATTAAGTTTATTTCAAGGACAATTCCTTTTTGTTTATGGGAAAGAAAATCGTAATTTACCGTAACTTATTTATTGGAGCAACTTAGGTTACAGTTTAGTTACGAAATAAAGATGATTTAAAAAAAAATCACTGTAAAAGAAAAATTTAGTACACTGACTTGAGTAACAGCTCGCAAATGAGTTGCGATAATTGTAAATGATCAGTTTACAAATGAAGCAAACAATTTTACAGTACGAATAAAACGTTAAATGTCGCTCTCCGTCCGGAAAAAAACGTTAAAACGAGTGTTCCAATCATTTTTATACATACGTTTGACAAAAGTAAATAGACAGCTTTGTTTTTTTTTTTTTTTTCATAAATTTTTTATTGATAATAAAATTTTATAAATCAGTGGTAGCAGATTTGTTGAATCAATATACTTAGAATCGTGTTGCTTTCCCTTTTGAATTACTTAAAGCTGACATGTTTTGGCATGCCATTGATGAGCTTTGCCATTTGTTTTTAAGGACAATAATCGTGGTGTCTACTTATTTTTGTCAACCCTCTATACGCCTAAAAAGGAAGCTGTCTTAAAGTGAATTTAAACTTTCTGGGGTGGCGTTAGTAGTTTAAGAACACGTGATACTCGTGAACTGACTACTTTCGATAATGGGAAAGCAATGATTGGTTCAACTTTAAGAGGGATGGACATGTTTCGACAAAATCGGCGAAACACTAAATTTATCAGTTACATTATTTTGTTTTTTAAAATCATTAATTATTTTCAGTCTCCACAAAAGACAATTCAGATAAATTTTACCAAGAGTTACATTTTTGAAGTATGAACTGCTGAAATTAACTCTAGGAGCACTGGAATCTCGCCGACACACCTTCAAGAACCTCAGTGGTTAACTGAATTTTTTTAAAACTTTTTATTGGATTTTCATTTCCTTTTTCAAATACAGCTTAAGAATACATGGAAAATTATGTTGTATGTATGAGAATTAAATGTTAAATGATAATGACAATGAATATGATAGTGATCATGATAAGCTTTATTGGCAGCTTTTTAATAAGCAAGAACCACAGGGAAAAGGAAACACGAAGTCCGAGCGCTTTCGTGATATATCCACATCTTCAGGGACAAGAGAGAGAAATAATTTAATAATTTATTTTTCTCTTGTCCCTGAAGATGTGAATATATCACGAAAGCGCTCGGACTTCGTGGTTCCTTTTTCTTTTTCCTGTGGTTCTTTGCTTATATATATATATACGTAGGGAATCCAAAAAGTTTCCTGAAAATTCAAAAAGCTTTAATACAAAAACCCTTTAATAAAAGTTCCAGAATGGTCAAATAACTTTAATAAAAGAAAACAAAAGAGGATATACGTTTAGGAATGCTGAACAACGTTCGACATAATTCTCACCTATCTCTATACACTTTTCTAAGCGATGTTTCCAGCGTTCCAATCCATTTTTATAAAATTCAGAGTTTTTCGACTGAAACCATCTCAAAACTGCTGTTCTAGCATCTGCTATCGAGTCGAAACGCGTTCCTTTTATGTGATCCTTCAATTTTGGGAATAAAAAAAGTCGGAAGGGGCTAGATCCGGACTGTAGGGGGGGGGTGAGGTATGATTTCCCATCGAAATTCCCGTAACACGGCTCTTGAGGCATTTGCAGTGTGAGCAGGTGCATTGTCGTGATGGAAAAGCACCCCGCGATGAAGTTTACCAGGTCTTTTTTCAACAAGCTTATCTTTCAGCTTCCTCAAAACATTTTCATAATATTGGGCGGTGACTGTTTTTTGTCCTTCAAGAAAGTCCACTAAAATTATTTATTCCTTCACAATCCCAAAAAATTGTAGCCATTACCTTTTTAGCTGATCTTTCTGCTTTAAATTTGATTGGGCCATCTGATCCTCTTGGCATTGTTTTGACTGAACTTTGCTTTCCGGATCATACTGATAAATCCAGGTTTCATCCCCTGTTACAAGTCTATGCATAAAACAATCTTCATGAACTTCCATTCGATTCAAAAGATCAACAGAAAGACTAGCCCTTTGGTCAAACTGTTCTTGGCGCAACGCTTTAGGCACCCACCGAGCAGAAAGTTTGCTAAGTTCTAAGGTATCCACCAAAATGGAATGAGCAGACCACGAGAGATACCCACCTCATTGGCTATTATTTCACAGGAAATTCGACGATCTTTTTCGACTAGTGACCGAACAGCAGCAACAGTTTCTTCATTAATTGATGTTGATGGCCTTCCACTCCTTTGGTTATCATTAAGAACCTCTTGACCCGTTTTGAATCTTTTGATTCAGTCATAAACGACTGATTTCTTAGGTGCTTCATCTCCATAAACTTCACGTAAGGCATCAAGTATTTGTGGTGGTTTCCATTTAAGTTTTGTTAGGAATTTAATGTTAGCTCTCCACTCGAATTTTGAGATTTCCGTTGCCATGAAAAATAGGGTTCTTTTTAACTCCGTCTTAAAGCACTGTCACCAAGGTTGTGTAAGTCTTAGCATGGCCTAATATGTATGAAGGTCCAAATTCATGTCAAAACAAGAATTCATTAAATTCTGATTTGAAATGATTGAATTATTAAACTTTTCCGGAAACTTTTTGGATTCCCCTCGTATATATGAGGCGTCCTCGAGTTTCATCAGTAATCCACTTTGCTTATTTCTCCTTTCTTCTCAATTTGCCATTCTGAATAACAAAACCTCGTTACAATTTGCAATATTTTGTTTAGTAATATTATATTTGAGAAACCTTTAAAAAACCTATTTCAGAAATAATCTTAGTGTTTTTATCTACAGGGTAACCCATAAGTCGTAATCGGTTATAATTAAAGCGAAAATACAAAAAATCAAACAAAGTTTATAATAAGTTTAGAAATATTTATTGATTATTCAAATTGGAAAATATAAGAATCTCGACAAATATTCTTTCCTTAGTAATCGATTACGTCAGTGTGAGCTCCGTTAGATGGATTTTCGCTTTAATTATAACCGAGTGGGATTTATGGGTTACCCTGTACTATCTCTGTTAAACTAAAAGAACTAATACGTACTAAATTGTATTTTAATTCATAAAAATAAGTAAAATATACTTATGAATTAGTTTATTAGTAAAATAACATAATTATGCGTTTGTTTTCATTGTTTTCATCAGCCATTTTTTTTTACATTTGGACTTAGTACAGGTTTTTACAGTGAATTGATACAGTTCCCATAAAGTTGCCGCTTTTTTATTATTATTTATTATTAGTTAATTAATAATGACAATGTACATTCCAGTGGCATTTATAATTACATTTTTTGTCGCATCTGACACGTGTTTTGCATAATTCAAATATTTTATAACGGTGTGTATATATATGTATATATATCGTACTACATCCACTGTATGTCCTGCATATGTGTAAACAGAACAATACATTGTACTGTATTATATCATGACAGATCATTTTTCTACTTTATTTTTGTTAATGCCAGACTAGTTTATCCATTCTTTGAGAAGACCATGATGGAGTTCCGAGATCAAAGCAAATTTTTTTATGAAACCCAAAAAAAAAACTTTATATTTTTTCTTATTAAAAAACTAATTCTTTCTTCGTATTTGCATTTGTGTTCAACATTCTCTTCAAAGCTTTCCATTTGGGAAGTCAAGAAAACTTAAAATTTGGTTGCAGTTCGTGTTGCAAGATGCAGCAGCGAGACCAAACTCGGAGGAGGATCTTATTTTGTTTACAAAAGGAAATGAGAATTTCAGAATGGAAAAGGAAGAAGACAATAGAGGTGCGAGATTTGCCATTCATAATGGAAAAGGAAGAAGATAATGGAGGGCCGAGATCTACCACTCATAATGGAAAAGGAAGAAGATAATGGAGGTCCGAGATTTGCCATTCATAATGAAAAAAGAAAAAGACAATGGAGGTCCGAGATTTACCATTCATAATGGAAAAAGAAAAACACAATGGAGGTCCGAGATTTGCCATTCATAATGAAAAAAGAAAAAGACAATGGAGGTCCGAGATTTACCATTCATAATGGAGAAAGAAAAACACAATGGAGGTCCGAGATTTGCCATTCATAATGAAAAAGAAAAAGACAATGGAGGTCCGAGATTTACCATTCGTAATGGAAAAAGACAATGGAGGTCCGAGATTTACCATTCATAATGGAAAAAGAAAAACACAATGGAGGTCCGAGATTTGTCATTCATGCTGACATCAGCGAGTGGAACACGATCAGAAGAATTTTTCTCCCTCTTAAAAACGAAATAAATTCACAACACAAAACTCAAATTTAAAAAGATTACAACAGTTTTGTGTTATTTAAAGAAAACTTAAAATACAATAAACATCCTCTCAAATCTACCAATGACGATAAACCCTTTACTACACAGAAGTATTTTCCGAGACTGAATAAAATCGTCTGGCATTAGCCAGAACAAAATCAATAAAGTTAATACTGCGCACTAAAGGGTTAAAAACAGAGAAGTTAAAACTATGATCTGTATCTTTGTACTTTGATGTTTTGTCTTTGAATCTGTTTTAATTAATTGTATCTCAAAAATGGTGACAATCAAATTTAATTTTTTAATTATTTAAAATTTAATCTTCACTTCAGTCGTGATGATAAGAAACTGACATCGTCTTTCATTTTCTATTTGGAATAAATGTAACGGATAAATATGCTATCATGAACATGCTATGGATAAATATGTTATTATGGATATGCTATGGATAAATAGGCTATCATGAATTTGCTATGGATAAATATATTATGGATATGCTATGGATAAATAGGCTATCATGAATAATTGAATATGCTATGGATAAATATGCTATTATGGATATGCTATGGATAAATAGGCTATCATGAATTTGCTATGGATAAATATATTATGGATATGCTATGGATAAATAGGCTATCATGAATATGCTATGGATAAATATGCTATTATGGATATGCTATGGATAAATAGGCTATCATGAATTTGCTATGGATAAATATATTATGGATATGCTATGGATAAATAGGCTATCATGAATATGCTATGGATAAATATGCTATTATGGATATGCTATGGATAAATAGGCTATCATGAATTTGCTATGGATAAATATATTATGGATATGCTATGGATAAATAGGCTATCATGAATATGCTATGGATAAATATGCTATTATGGATATGCTATGGATAAATAGGCTATCATGAATATGCTATGGATAAATATGCTATGGAACCTTATTATTCTGTAGTTTAGAACAAAAGGAAATTAATATTATTAAAAAAAAAATTAAGTTCGACAATAAATGAAGGCTATAATCTCATTAAAGGAGGAGACGGTAGGCACGAATCGACCAGGGAAGTACTCCTGGAGAAGACGTTAGATAGGAGACAGGGACTGCTGCAACTCCCGTTTCTCCTGTCACTGTCCTCCTTAGTTGATTTTTTTTCCGTGTCTCATTCATCTACCTGTGAGCAGCCCAGGATGCTCTCAAACACACACACACACACACACACACACACACACACACACACACACTTCTTCCTCTATTCTTCACTATTCATACAAGCATCTTACACACTACACAATCTTTTCAAAATAAAAAAAAATGGATTAAGAGTAACATTTGTGTTTTGGCTTTCTCTTCTTGTTCCTATGGAGTTGGGGGACTTTTTTGTGGGTGTTCGGCCTTGAGTTCTCCTTCGTACATAATATATATATATATATTATGCCTGGCTCAGGACGGTACCAGATGAGCCGGGTGTACCTGTCTCTGTGCGATGGAGAGCGCAAGAGAGCAACTCGCTCTCTACTAAGCCACGCCTAGAGGCGGGGCCACCAGCTTGACCTTCGTGTGAAGAGAGACCAACGCACGGAACTGCTACGAGGTTGCGAGGTATATATGTTACGGCCATTATGCGAAATCGGCCGTTTTGCAAAAAAACGGCCTTTTTGCAAAAGGGCCAAAAACCAGGCCTTTTTCCATAATGGCATTAAATGCCAGGCCACTTTGCAAACAGGCTGGCATATTGGCCATTTTGCAAAATGACTGGTAATGCTGTCGGCCATTTTGCGAAACGGCAGACATTCACATTGAACTGGCCGGTTTTCCACAGTGAATGCTGGTTAAGTCAACTGAATGCCCGGTTAGGTAACTGAATGCCCGGTTAGGTCAACTGTCCGCCCTTGACTATTGGTTAGGTTAAGACGTGATATTTTCGTTGTTTAACGAAAATATCACGCCTTAACCTAACAATCGTCAAGAGCGGACAGTTGACCTAACCGGGCGTTCAATAATTTAAATTTCAATAATTTGCCTTTTCGCAAAATGGCCGGCTGGACAAAATGGCCAATATGCCGGCCTGTTTGCAAAGTGGCCGGCATTGTAATGCCCATTTCCAAAAAGGCCATCATATTGGCTTTTATGCAAATGGGCCGGCCATTTTGCAAAAAGGCCGATTTCGCAAAAAGGCCGATATATATATATATATATATATATATATATATATATACACCTCGTAACTTCGTAGTTGTTCCATTCACTCAAATACCTAATGCTGATAAGTATTTATATCTAGCTCTGATGTGGTAAGTTATTACTAATATCCCGCTTCAGGAGGAAATTGAGATCTTCTTGAATTTGTTCTTTCTTAACGTATTTCACGTTATTGGTCTTTCAAGAGACCTCTTAACTCTTTGCGGTAAACACGCAAAAATTCTTATAAATAAAAATAAAAATTAAATAATAAAATAATATAATATTTTATTAATCTCTTCTTTAGTTTTCACGTTTTCTTTCATGGGTTAATCCTGTTCCAATTTGACGGACGGAAAAGGAGTATATGTGGTGTTTTCAGGACGAATTTAGGACTGAGAAGGTGGCTTCATTTTTAAACCACTGTGCTTGAAAGGGTTAAGACCTTATTGAAACTGTCGGTCTTTAGCTCCTTTTTTGTTATTAACGACGTCTTTTATGAATAGTGTGATGGGGTTGAGATGGGCCTTCCTTTGCGCGAATTTAATTATGGGCTACTTTGAAAAAATGTGGTGTCATAATTGGCTGTTACAGTTTCGACCACTGTATTATAGATATTATTTGGATGATCCGTTGTTGTTATTTCGTCATTGTTCTCACCCTAAATTGTTTTTAGAATATCCAAATAATCAACGTAGAAGTCGTTTTGGATATTAAGATAGAAAGGAAGGGGGTTCTCATTTTTCTATATTTCGGCTTATCGCAAACCAACTAAACCTTTTCGGATTTAAGTAGAATCTTTTTGAATTTTTTTGATTTTAAGTTTAAAGTTAATGTTTGTCAGACACTTTTATCGAAGGCATATAGACTGTATTCTCCTTTTGACCCCTTCTTCGGGAATTCAAATTTTTAACGCACTAAAAAACTTCGCAGATATGACAAGCATATTAATAAGTTTCTTTCCAAGAAATATAGTCCATCGCTCGCCTGTTATACAGTTTCTAAAGAAAATTTATATTTTATTCTCCTTTATACTCCTTTAATTTGGCTCTCAGTCTGAGGAACTTAAAAAGGAACTGAGAAAAAGTACCAACGGCGTTTTAAACCCAAGATTTCTTTCCAGATAGTTCTAAGTAATTCGTCCACGCGGGTCATTGTATCGATTTAAGACCAATTAACTAACGGTATGCAATCGTCCATTGTTTATTTGTTTAGTTGCGCATATAACCACGCATTATATGTGGGCTCAACGAAGTGTATGCTTCATTCACGGTTTTCGTAGCATATTGGACAGTCTGCTCGTACAAACCAACCCTTGTTGACCAGTCTCATCTCTTATAAGTGATCATGTGTCACGGTGTGGCGGTATCTTTAATATGGACAGTTTTAAAGTTTTAACTTCTGTAAGTGACCCTTCTTATTTATATATTCAAGAATCACTTTATATCTATAATTTTAAGCATTCATTAAATAACAATAATTCATCTGTACCTCCTCAAGTTACTTTTACCGCTTTTAATTTCAAAAATTTTTAACTTTGATTTTTATTTTAATCCATGTATTTCTTATAAAGTAATTTTTACAAACTGATGATAGGACTTGATCCTGAAACATTTTGAATCTTTTTACCTTGGTCTTGGTTTTCATGTTCCTAATATATATATATCTATATATATATATCTATATATGAAAAATTATTTCACGAAAGTGACACGTGAAAAGTATTTATGATGAATAAAACCACGAAGGAAAAAGAAACACAAAGGGGTGCTCAAGCGCTTTCGTCTAATGACATCCTCAGGAACACTGGAGTGAAAGGACAGATCAAGGCAATATATAGGTTACAAAAATAAACATACATACATACATATTCACATATATATACATATATATATAATACATAATATATATATATAATAATAATACATATATATAGTAAGCATAGAAAAAAAAAATTGTGGGAGGAGCCAACACCCCTTTGTGTTTCTTTTTCCTTCGTGGTTTTATTCATCATATATATATATATATATTATATATATATGATGTCGCTGAATATACCTAATTTGGATGCAGATGCTAATGTAGTTGGATTCGGAGCGTGGCACAGGTGCGACATATTCTCATGTAATATACTGTAGGGCGTTGCAGCAAAAGCGACTTTTAGCCGTAGAGGAAATGAAGAAAGGAAGAGATTAACATTTAGTGAAACTTACTGCAACGCTTTTTTTAACCCTTTCTGCCACAATATGTGTGTGTGTGTGTGTGTGGATAAGTCAACTTTGATCCCTGTTGTTTCACGAAAGTTCTGCGGCAGGGTAGACGCTGGATTTACGTCCGCAACTTAGTGATCCAATCCTCAAATATTCACTATCAGACTGTGATAACTTTAATGGTTTCCAGAGTCTACTCATATCATCAGATGTGTCAATTTTACTATATGCCTTGATTAGATCTTGAACGCCTCTTTAACAACCTTCGTTTTTTTCACAAATTTCCCATTGACTGTACCCACCTTCGTATAATATTATTACAGTACTCTTTACCACATGCGAAACAGTGCGCTTTCGAGCTGCATTTCATAAGTAGGGGTAGAAAAACGTATTACTAAAATTCGACAGCAAGAAATTGGACCGACTATTTCATAAAGTAAAATATTGGCTTTTATCACCATTTCAAGGTTTGTTCCCATACTTTTTCCAAAGAATTCTGATGAACGTTTCAAAACAATCTATGAACTTCAACAGGCACTGAACAACATGAAATCGGACAGAGCGTTCGAGTACACTTTCCTAAAATTTGACCGAGAAGATACTTTAAAAAAAAATAAATTAAAAAAAATATATATATATATATATACACACCTCGGTAGCGTAGTGGTTAGCATCGCTGATTACGAATCCACCGGTCGTGGGTTCGATTCACGGCGATGGCAGGAGGCACTCAGCTCATCCAGGTGTTCACCTTTCCATACAAAAATAAAAAAAAACTGGTTGGTAGATAAATGGGTAACCTAGTGGTTAGGACGCTGGGCTGTTGATCGGGAGTTCCTGAGATCGAGTTCGGGCGGAGCAGGACGTGATTCGGATCCGACGTTAAGCTGTAGGTCTAAGGGGGAGCAACAAGCTTGACCTTCGTCAAAATGATCAATTCAGACGGAGGCAAAAGTCAATGTATATAAGGATAAACAGGAAAACCCAAATATTTATCATTCTTGTTTAACATACAAACGTTTCGGAAATAATTTTCCATCTTCAGTGCTCAGTGCTCAAAAAATTATAAAATATTAAAAAGGTAAAAAGGTAGTACAAATATATCAAAATAAAAATATTGTGGAATGAAATTAACAATGAAAATTTGAATTAATAATAAAAACTTACTTAGAAATTCCTGAGTATGTTTCACAATAATAAATATTGGCACAGTGCCAGAGTAAAAAACTTTAAAAGTTTAAAAGATTTAAAAAATTAAAAGAATTAAAAAACAGCCTTAAAAGAAGTTTGTGCGGGAGAAGCTCAAATAATGATGCGGTTATTTAATTCCTACAGCTTTGCCTGGAATACGAACCATGGGTCGCTACATCATCTGAACGCAAATGATGGTATTCCATCCAACATTAGTACAGTCTAAATAATAGTACAGAGTGTAAAAAAAAATTGAAGTGAAGGGTTTATTCGGCTAAAAAATGTATTATGTATATTCGGTTAAAGAGCTGATATAAATTTTCCAAAACTAAATAAAAGCTTCGTGGTTGGCTATTTTTTGCAGTGGGTTTTGAACAAATGTTCAGGATCGACCCGTGTTCGACCCCTTTGCGACATCCAGCCCCATCTTTTCGAGGATTTTTATGGTACCTATTTATCTATCAACCAATGGAAGGATGAACATCTGTGTGTGGGTTGCGTGCCAGCTGCCTTCGCCGGGAATCAGATCCGGTCCAATGAATTCGTGTTGGCAACACTAACCAATTCATCACCGAGGCGCGTAAGTTCATTTAAAAAATTAAACGTTAATTTTATAATGATGAAGTGATTCTCAAATTCTCAAGTCCTCAAATCAGTTATTACTGGATGCAGTCATTATTTTTAGAACTTTAAAAGTTAATTGGATGGTTATTAGCGAACAATGGATTCTAATTGATAGGCAAATTTGATAAAGGAAATTTATTGTTCATTTAGTTCACACTGCAGTACATGTTGATCATAACGTTGTTACAGATGTACAGCAGATGCTTGCTACCAATATACGAAGCAGTGAAGTTCCAAATGAGCAGAACAACGTACGAAGAAAACGTCTTTGGAAATTTTATCAGTAATACTAAAAAATAAATATTTTGAACGCAAAAATCAGGTTTTCACTGAACTTGTTGATAGAGTAGTGTGTGTGTGTGTGTGTTTTATAAGCTAATTCTAATCTTGCAAAGTTGTTTGCAAAGTTACGGTAATCTAATGTACTTAACTAAACTTTCCTATCATTATATAGCAGTAGTATGGGCGCAAAATGGACGAGTGCAAGAATGTTGCAAGATGCTGCAAAGGGGTTATGCAACAAAGGGGGAGGGGGAATGTTGCAAAGGGGTTATGCAATGAAAGGGGAGGGGGTGTGCAATGAAGGCGGAGGGGTTATGCAATGAAGGGGGGGAACCTAACCTAAGCCTTAACCTAAGAAGGAGAGAAAGGAGAAGGAGGAAGGGTGTTCGCCTGGCTCCAGCCAGACGCATAATGAGAGTTCATCTGAGCGCCCGCTGTCTTATAAGGTGTAAAACCGCCAGTTGGCTTAGAAGGCGTAAATGGCTGGTTCAGGTGTACATTATAGGGTTGAGTTGCCAGATTGCGCTATTTATTTAACTAAAGCATATATTATTGACAGTTGGCTTAGAAATCCGTCAGTCGGTTTAGAAAGCTTAATCTGGCGTAAATGGCTTCTTCAGGTGTACATTATTAGGGTTGATTTGCCAGATAGCGCTACTTATTTAATTAATGCATATATTCTTGACAGTTGGCTTAAAAATCCGTCAGTCCGTCCAGAAGGCGTAACCAGCCATTTGGTATAGTTAAATAATAATATCGTTTACAACCAAAATAATTAAATAAAACACTATTACATCAGTCTATTTATTTAGACGAATTATTGGAATCAATTTCCTGAAATATATAGAAATAAATATACAAACGAGGAATACATGCAATAAAAAATAATAATAGTGTAAGAAATATGAACGAGGAATATAATATATATATATATATATATATATATTAAAAAATAAAAAAAAAATAATATAATGCAAAACGATGGAGTATAACCATCAATATCAGTAGTAGTACAGGAGAAATATATATATATATACACAATTATATTAAATAGTTAAATAAATTGAAAATAAATACATATACTTTATCTTCTACTGCACTTAACTAAAATAAAAAATAAAAATAAAAAATATAATACAAAACGATGGAGTATAACCATCAATATAGCAGTACAGGAGAAATATATATATATATATATATATATATATATATATTATATATATATATATATATACACAATTATGTTAAATAATTAAATATATTGAAAATAAATATACATAAAAATACATTCACTTTGTTCTACTGCGCAAAACACTAAACTCGTAATCGAGTCATCATTATTGCTTTGCACTACGCAGTAAACACGGCTTAATATTATTTCACCGCTCAAGTTATAGGGAGACCTATACTCTATGTAAATGATTTTCATATCGTTCAATACTATTTTTGTGCCCACTTTACATTCGGTTAGCAAGTTATCTTTAAATACGACTAGAATACAATCAAAAGCACCCACAAAGAGGTCATCGTTAGCCACAACATCATTATTAAATACAAGTTTATAAACACTCCTTTCCAATCGATGGTTTATTTCTACCGACTCGAGCTTTTCAATCGTGAACTCTTCTTCACATTGCATAGCGGCAGTTGAAATAATCTTCTAAGTCGTTACGACAGCTGCTCATTATATAAAGAAATAGTTCTTCATGGTGAACGGTGTAGGTGAGCTCAGCCCTGTACCACTCAAGTGCTTTGTACCAAAGTTCATGATATTTCAAAGAGTCTAAACCTTTTAAATAAGCATCTAGCTCTAGACCATTCTTGCCTTGTTCAGTCCTACACTCGCTAAACCCATCGAGCAGAGCGGTGTATGCGTATTCAAGAACCGTATCAAAATAAAGCATATCCGTAATACGCAGTCTAATATAGGCTTCAGCTTGTGGAATCCGACGATTTCAAACATTCTGTCGAGGATGAAACGGTTTCGCGTAGGGACAAGAACGTTATTATCAGATGCATTTTTCCACATCAGTCGTATATCAATGCATGGCTGATCGTTATTTATACACAACGTACAAACAACGGCATATGAGTGGGTATCATTAATCTGCTCTCTTCTTGTACCTATACCTGCAGGAATTTTATAACGATCCTCATTCCACTTCTCAACTACCACGAAGATTCTGTTCATCTCCTCAACAGTTAAATAAACAACATTCCGTTTGTTTGTTTGTCTACAAGTCGTTTCCAGTATATAGTTAATGGCACCGGTTTTACGCCTGAACACGCGCAACGACTTCGTCACGGACACATCGTATACGACATTGAGAATGCTGCTCAAAGGAAGTTCCATCGTATTCGAGGAGTGCACGTCCAGTCGGTTCAAGCTCTGAGATAACTATGAGCCACATGCAACGGATCGGCTCGACGGGAGGAGTGAGTCACACCATAAGCTGATGAAACGTATACGGCGTTGTTCCAACATGTAAGAGTCATGTGAATACTTGTATCCCATTATATTGGGTAGGTGTTTTGAGAAATTTTCCGATACATGAAGCAATATTGGTTTTAATATTTTATCACTCACCAGACGTTCATTTCCACAAACTAAATATCTTCACAATCCGGTGCACTATTTGAGAGAAACATATGCCCATATTTATCCTTTTTGTTTAACAATCGATACTCGTCTCTAAAGTCTGTTAAAAACTCACACAGGCCATTAGCCACAACCTCACTACAAACTTCGTCATGATATATATTAATATAGTGGTAAAAATACTTAAGATTCTCCATGATGACAAGATTTACATTCTCAGTCGCAGGGTACAAGTAGTTAGTATGATGCAACATGACATAATATCGCTTGTCATACCACTCATCAACAAGACTCACTATCCATATCCGTTGCTTCTCCTCTGCACGTGTTGTTTCTTCTACTTCACGGTATATGTAAGCTTTTATAAAGTTTAGTCTTACAACATAGTTCAATACATCACTTGTACCACGAAATCCTACAATGCTCTGGCCAGTATAGCCGTAGAGTATTTGTACCGTTTGCTCCTTCGCATGATTCAATGTAGCCTTAAAAGTATCAAGGGAGGGTGGAATAGGGAGTTTTTCAGTATCCACCAAATCTTGGCACTTTGCTGAATACCACTTCATAAACGTCGAACTCGCAATATTAAAGGTAACCATTACTATTTTTCGTCTACGCGGGAGAATACACGTCTGAGAGCCAGGGCTTGCGGCAATCAACTGAACACGCAGGGAAGAGATATGCCCAGCTAGTAGCAGGAGTCACGTGACCGGTCTTACAGTGGGCGGAGCTTAGAACTTTCTCATGTACACACACACACACACACACACATAAAGGAGAAAGTGAAACGCTAATTGAAACACGATTTATTTAATAAACGAAATATTTAAGGTGTATATATATTTACAAATACGTGTAATAAATAAGTTAACAATAGACATATCAAAGATTATGGTATCCAAAGGGTACGGTTTCATAGGTACCAGGCACCTGGTAGTGTTTCGTATAGGTGTTACGGCACACCTTTGTATCCCTAAGTTCCTTCACGTCCCCGAACTTTTGCGCCCGAAAATTGTGGGTACCTAAGTTAGTTGGGGCGGCTGGTCGCCCTCATCATCATCCAAGCACACGAGATCCTTCAACGAAGTTAACGACCCGCCAATTCGCCTGGTTGAGCGTGATACCCTTAGCCTTCATGATATATTTCACATCCTCCCCCACCCTCACCCGTACCCAATAAGTTTTTGGCCCTGTTTAGACAAAAGAGTCGGCGTATGCGATGTCTCCATACTCGTCCTTGATCTCATCAGTTTAACTCTCCGAGGAATTCATCAATAGGAGGCATGTATTCACCCTCCCTCTCTGTGAATATCACTATCTGTATCGGTATACAAAACCCTCCGACCAAGAGAATGCAATAGGCCCAAAAGTTTGATGCGTGCATAGGCCGTTGTGAAGCTGGCTACAAGTATGTTTGTAACCCGTGAGGTATCTGTGGCCAATTCGGTATTGTTGTACTTTATTATGTAAGTATTACCTACATTCACGATCTCCATGACCTCTTTATCGGGAGCGCTGGCATAATCCCAGACTTCACTAAAACTTTGTGCCAAATGAACGTTCCCTTTGCCAGTATTCTGTGTAAATTTTCCCCAAAGACTGTTTAGACACAACTTTGCACCAAAGAGCTTGCCAGGGTTATTTACAATTTGGGAACGGTGAAGCTGTATACCTTCACGGTCACGGTAACGTTGAATATAGGCCGATTTTTCATCTTCGGTATCAACTCCTGGCGGATACCCTGCTGCGGCTAGGGTGATTCAAAAATATCGATTGTTAGATTTTTTCCGGGCCACTCTCTAATTATGTTTAATTTGGTAAAAACGTAATGTATACAAAATTTCAGGTGATTCTAATGAATTTTAGGGGTCGCTACCGTAATCTAAACTATTACTTTTCTGTTTACTTTCAGGAAATTGAGTTTTGAACTGTGACGTTTTTCTTATAATATCTGTTCCGTGTGATAAGTGCGTTAATGCACATAGAGCTAACAATGCTGAGTAAACACAACACTCTTGTAACCATTTACATTCTGTTGTGACCGAATATTGAGGGCAACCGGCACTTGTACACTGTACTGTTTGTACAGCTATAATTCAGTAGTCGTCTGACTGTCGTGAGTGTAAGAGGTTCTGCTGTCGACTCTCGTCATGGAACCCCCGCCATCTTCTAGCAGGGGTACTGCTATGCACACAAGAAAAGATACTAATGTTTGGCTTATTGGACAACCATCAGATACACTTAAAACAACAGTTCTTCCATCAAAGCGAGAAACTATGGCTTTGTTTATGGCTTACAGAAACAAAAAACAAACAATTCGAGAAGCCTGCTTGTCTACTGCAAATGATGTGTTGGCAGTATGGGGAGGAGCACGAATTCCAACTAGAAAGAAGTCGCACGTTGTTGACAAAATTGAGAAACTGTTCAAAGAATGGTAAGGGTTAAAGAAAAATAGAAAGAAAAGGCGAAACAATAAAAAAATCTATTAGATAAGCAAACCAAATGGAACCAAGAATTAGATAGCCTGTTTAATATAGCACATGCAGATGCTATGAAGCTAATTGATATTGAAGAAGATAAGCTATTTCTAAAACTCCAGCGAGAACAGGGGCGAAAAGGAAAAATGGATGGGATTGATAAAGAGTGAACCATCCACCTCAAAACAGACTGTACGAAAGAAACAAAAATTGCTTGATGCTACATTGCTTGCAGCCGTTGATGTAACAAAAATGAGCAATAGAAGTGCATCATTAGTGATGATACCAACGATTGAAGGTCTTGGAAAAAATGCAGAAGAATTCAATGTCAGTTATTCATCTATAAGAAGAGCAAGAGAAAAATTTCGAAAAAAATTTGGAGAAAATTTAAAGAAAGAGTTTAAAGCTGATGTTCCTTTAACCATTCATTGGGACTGAAAACTAATAGAAGACATAACAGGACGAGAAGTTGTTGAACGACTCCCTTTATTGATTTCAGGAGATGGCATTGATCAACTTCTTGGTGTTCCAAAAATCACTGCAAGCACAGGAGAATTAACTGCAAATGCCGTCCACCAAGCTTGTTTGGATTGGGATATCTCAGACAAAATAAAATGCATGTGTTTTGACACCACAGCATTGAATACAGGTCGTAGAAATGGTGCCTTTGTTCTTCTAGAACAGAAAATGAACAAACGTATGTTGTGGCTGGCCTGCAGACATCACATACTAGAAATAGTGTTAGAAGCTGTTGTTTCGCAGTCATTGCCTGCATCATCAGGACCTGATATTGGAATTTTCAAACGATTTAGAATGAAATGGTCAAAATTAGACACAAAAAACTACAGAACAGCATTAGATGATCCAAATACCATACCCAGTATTACTGATATAAAAGCAGAAGTGATTGAGTTTGCTACCTCAACTTGAAGAACATCAACCTCGTGATGATTACAAAGAATTGCTGGAACTGACAATCATTTTCCTTGGTGGAGTACCAAAGAGAGGAGTTTCATTCAGAAGACCAGCTGGCGTTCACCGAGCAATATGGATGGCAAAAGTCATTTATGCCATGAAAACTTGGTTGTTTAAAACACAATTTAAATTAACACCCAGAGAAGAAAAAGGCCTTAGAGATATCCGCCTCTTTGCTATACACATATATGTTAAATCCTGGTTTACAGCGTCAGTTTCAGTTCTCGCTCCTCGTCTCGATTTAGAGATGTTGAAGAAACTGCAACTGTACAAACTAAAAGATGAACAACCCATTGCAACTGTTGCCCTGAAGAAAATGATGAATCATTTATGGTATCTTTCAGAGGAGTTAATAGTATTTGCTTTCTTTGATGATGGCGTGCTACACCAAACTAAAAACTGAATGAAGCAAGCATTGCAAAACGGCGCCGAACCAAAGCCAGAGAAAAAAGCGGTTATTGACCCTGAAGTTATTGAAAACAGAGAACTGGAAGACTTTGTTAGTGCAAATACAAAAGAATTTTTAATAGACTTGGTTTACCATCAACGTTTCTTAATAAGAACTCTGAAGAGTGGAATGAAGATGACTGCTACAACAACGTAAAACAAGTCATAAGAAAAATTCAAGTTGTTAATGACAATGCAGAAAGAGGAGTTAGATTAGTCGATGAATACAACAAACTAATCACAAATGATGAAGAACAGAAACAGTATCTCCTCCAAGTGGTAAAGAAATATAGAGCTGCTCTTCCAAATAAAAACAAGAAGACAATTCATCATTAAGAAATTAAAAGTGAAATATAATGAACAAAAAGTTATTATTATTACGGAAGTCTTATTATTATTACAGAAGAACTGTCAATTTGAAAAAGTAGAGTGGTTATGACTTGCCTACCCGGGAACTTCCACTTAAAAAAAAAAAGGTAACGCGCCGTATGCTTTACCTCAAGGGTGGTGTGGAAACAGCATATTTTCTTATTTTGTGTCTGATTTTCAACTTATGGTAGCGACCCCTAAAAATTATTTTTTTTAATTAAAAATTTGCATGCATTACTTTTTTACCAAATTAAACATAATAATTAGAGGGTGGCCCGAAAAAAAATTCCCAAAAATGTTTTTCGGTAAATTTTTGAATCACCCTAGCGGAGTGATGCCTCTACCTTATCCTTCAAAAAAGTGTTTACATATGACGTGAAAAGTTTGAGTAGCTTCTGAAACCACACTTCATGTATCTTCAATATTCTGTAGCCATGGCTCTGGGCTTGTATATACACATCTGATCTTACGCTGGTTGGTTGTATGATTACATTCCCCATTGTTCTCTGCGCACTTCACGCATAAGGGAAACATGAACTTGTGATCTATAACGACGGGTAAGATCGGCATCCATATATAGCGTGGGGGAGCACATCTACGAAAGAAAGGTCGAAATAGTACACGTTAAAATTTGCTGAGAACACCTCGATGGTTGGCAGGTCAGGTCCCGCCAGTTCCTCAGGTGCACCCACGGGGTACGGATTGTTCTTCATCGCGTAGGGATATAAATAACAGAGGTTGTAGTAGTAATGGAGTTTCACGCCCTCTGTAGGCGGAAAGTGTAGCTTGAAGGGATTTGTACGCCCTCCGAACAAGCTATCACCGCATTTGAGAGGATCCAGCACCATTGAACGCTTGATCGTATTTATTTCTTCACGGTACTGTTCATCTGTTTCCATCCGTGCATCATACTCATGAACCCACAATACTTTGTGAGTGAACTGGGAGCCTATAAGTTGATCGCGAGTGCGGGTCCACGCAAGACTGTCGGCAGGAGATCTACCGTGGGTATCTCCTACGATTTCACAGTCAGGACGTGGGCATCCGTGCCACCAGCAACCGTTAAAGGAGTACACAGTCTTCTCACCAGTGGCACGGTTTTCGCTTAGACCATCAACCCAAAAAACACGATCATTAACCTTAATGGGTACTTCCCCCGTGTTGCGGGCATACTTTATGTATACACCTGTCTGCTGCTGTATGTGTATGAGCCAGTAAATAGCCTTGTGCCCATAACTGCGGGGATTGTTTCTGTGAATAACGGCTAAGGTGTCTTTAGGCATGAAGTTATTCTTGAACACCGTAAAACATAATGAGGCGATCGTGTTTGCCACTTGCAAGGGATCGCATTTGAAACGCCCTATGTACATCCTTCTAAACGCCTGGAAATATACTCTAAGCACGCGCACATCATTCACGCAATATCGCTCACATTCATCAGCTATATTATAAGGATTACATTCATTAAAACTGCTGTAGTATCGGTCAAATGTTTCATGTTCATCTGCACTCATACATTCATAGTTAAAGTAATGTTTGGATGGAAGTAGTCCTACATAATTTAAAGTTTCGCTGAGGAATGTGTAATGGAAATATCCTTTTGAAACTTCAACAGCTACGCCCATCACCTTGGGTAGCTTTGCTAATTTACAAGGTGTGAATAATAAAGTGTCTTTAAACTGTACATTACCTCTTATTTGCATCTGTATTAGTTGGTTGCCTCTTTTCAAGAGATCACCTATAAATATCTCAGATGAATCAGGCTCAAGCAACTCCTTATAAAGGAACTGTGTGTCAAATTTTGCCCCGTTATGGGCAAGAATATACAGTCATTTTTTTTAACTTGTCCGCTAACTTGACAATATAGGACACAGAGTTTCACAGGGCTATCGTGGGCATTCGTTTTAAAAACGTTTGTCCGTTTACCACATTTGTGACACTCATCACACTCGATCTCCATACACTCATCACAGATAGTCTGGCTTACAAGTAAATGTGGAATAACCTCTTTGGTTTCAGCGTTCGTGTATGTTTCTATATCGTAGTACACAGTTATACAAGGGCTATTTTTAGGCTTAGCGTCTTTCATATAACATACATGCTTTACTCCAACCGCCTTATATTTCTCATGGCATGTAGAACAGTGAATTTCATCATATTTATGCTTGAAATTCCCCCAATTATCCATCATATGAAACATACCACATTCACAAATTCTCATTTTCCTGCACGAGCCAATTGATTTATGGAGCTCAAAACAGTTATTATTGAAAAATGTGCGTCTACACACATCACAATCCCTCTTCTCAGCTTCAACTACACGACTTTCACATTTGGAGCTTTTACACTGCTCACATACCATGTGGCAATCTTTACAATGTTTCACTATATCATCCGCAAACTCGATACATCCCTTACACAAATCATGATGTCGTCCACATTTTCGACTTTTATCATAACTCGCGTAAAGGTTCCTTATATTACGGATGGGCAAATATGTTGTTCCTGATAGCCCTAAAATAAGTAGGGGTCTTGTACGATCTCTCACACTGCTTTCAAGAACATACACAGTTCTACGACGATCATCCATCCCAAATATAACTATACGAGCATTAATTTCCTGTTCTACCCTTCTCAGCTCTTCAGGACCCATATTACAGTCAAATTCAAGTTTACAGTCCACAGCTAGTTTACGGGCACGCTCCACTACCTTAGGCAAGCAAGTGTTTTTGACCCGTGTATTTAGTACAGTAAACATACAGGCCAAGACTACTGCTTTAAAGCCGCAACCACGATCGGCGTTTATATGCCGTTTATAAATAGCCTGAGAATTGAAGTTAAGAGCATAAGGTGTGGTACTGTGACCCGCAACACGGAATACACGGTCAATATTGACCGTGAAGTTGTCCATATTGAAGGCTATGTTATTTGAGAGGCCTGCATTATACGGCTTAATATATATTCTATATCTTCAGCTGCCAAGCGTCTAAACGGTATTACTACCCAAAAATCATCTACATCTCCGTCATCTGAATCGAATCCGAAGGACAGCCTCGTCCTGACTTCACGTTCGTCGCGGTTCTGAAGGGCAAACTCTACAATACGTTCAACTATGCGCCGTAGTCCGTGTTCAACACCATTGCTATACATGGATCTAGGATCAACCCTGACTATATACCGATTTCTAGTCAAGGCTGGGGTGGAGGTAGCGGTGCTCACCAACTCGAATGTTATGCCATCCTCAACAAAACGAGAAGCTGCCGTGGCTGTGGAGGATGTACCAGGAATTGAACAGGAATAAGGGGGTATATTTGAGGAAGGTACTAGTGTGGGGGTTGTGTCGTAAGACGTAGAGGGTTGGGGCTCTATTACTGGGGGTCTAACAACCGGCGCAATCCTGGCGCGCTTTATACCTGATGTCGTGGGCTCTTCATCTTGCCTCCGCTTTGAATTGGCGCGTGCTACAGGTATCGCTGGTGAGTGTTCGTAGCGGGGTTGGATTCTGTGATCACAACTACACCCTCGTCGGGGCCATCTGTAATATCGATGATGGGGTGCTGTACCTCATCGTCATTCACTGTTCTGTGGGAGAAGAGAAAAGTAAGACTGTAGAATATAATGGTCATCACTTAAATATTTATTGTATTTTGTAAATGACCCACTTATGGATTGTGACTTGTTAGAAATGGATTCTGTAGAAAAATTCAGGTTCACGAGCCCATCCACATGTATTATATCTGGTCCTACAGGATGTGGTAAAACTGTTTATGCTTAAAATCACTAAAGAAAAGGGAGAGAGATGTTCTCAAAATTTGTGCATAAAGTTATATGGTGCTATTCGACATATCAATCAGTGTTCAACGAATACAAGATGATATTTTGTTCCACAAAGGTGTATATGACGTTAATTCGTAAAAAGGGAAATGAACATACAGTCATTATAATTGACGATCTCATGTTGGAGATGGATAAAACGTTTGCCGAGACATTTACAGTATTCTCCCACCATCTTAACATAAGCGTGTTCTTCATCAATCAGAATCTATTTTTCAAAAATAGATACATGCGTGATGTGTCGTTAAATACACAATATCTAGTCTTATTCGCGCAACGTAGGTATGTATCACAAATTGGGGTATTAGCCAATCAAATGTTCCCGAATCAGCATAAGGAGTTTTTGGAAGTTTATAAAGAAGCTACAAGCCCGCGTTACGGATATTTGCTTTGCGACCTTCATCCGCGAAACACGTTTAGAGTGCTTCTAAGAACGAATATATTTCCAAACAAGCCTGAAACGGTGTATATTCCAGAATGACAAAGAGGCTAAAGAAATACCATGAATTAATAAAAATCTATCATCGACTGCCCCGGGCAATGCAGCAGATGTTTGCTAAAAATATCGACTCTGATTTTTTAAAATGCATCTGTGAAATCTGTCTTAACGTTATAAATTGCAATGTATCAATGAAACCTCCTCAGAAGGCTCGCCTACGCTGTTGCAAGAACATAATACGTCACTCGCTCGTAAAAGTCAAACTGTAGGGAAGAAAAAACGAATTATTGTACAAAGAGGAGGGTCATTCCTCCCCATCTTATTTTCAGTTTTGGGTCCTTTACTGACTAGATTAATATAATGAAGAAAGTGGTAGTGATTCCACACGAGGTGTATGCTTCACTGCAAAGTTCAAAGAATCCAGACACGGATCTAGATCCCATAAAAGCAGGCTTAAAAGAATGGAAAGCGAATTGTTAGCCCTATTAAACAGTGAAAAAACACCTGATGAGATAGACTGTACAAAAGTGTTTACGGAGTAGGGAAAAAATATGTTGAGAGTTTTTTGCGGGAGCAGGATGCTTATACACTTCATAAACCTGTGAGAAAAAGGTTTAAAACCTCCAAGACAACAGTTGCTTCGATTGACTCTATTTGGCAAGCAGATTTAACAGACATGCAAAGATATTCAGTGTATAACGATGGTTACCGCTATATCCTATTCATAATAGATGTATTCTCTTGATATCTGTGGCTAATTCCTGAAAAATAAATCACCTGAAACAGTTGCTGAAGCCACCAAAACGTTGATGTTGAAAGAAAACAGGGTTCCTGGCTATTTTTGTACGGATATGGGGAAAGAATTTATAGGCCGAGCTTTTCAAAACATGTTGACAGAGTTTAATATCAGCTACTACACTACCAATTCTATACATACGTCATCTTTAGCTGAAAGAGTTCAACGTACCATAAAGGAACGCATGCACCGCTATTTTACACATAAAAACACACAGATTTCTAGATATTCTGGAATCATTGGCCTCATCCTACAACCGCTCACACCATCGCACGATTGGGACAACACCTAACGAAGTTTTAGAAAGAGCTACGCGCCCAGAGGTGAGAAGAGATGGAGCACCACCACCACACTCTACACATTTCAAAATCAATGATTATGTAAGGCTGTCGCGTTTGGGAAATAGATTCGCGAAGGGATTTGAGCAAGGATGGACACTCGAGATTTTTAAAGTTAGGGCTATGAAATCTAAAGACGAGATAATGTATTACGTAGAAGATTTGAATGGGAAGAAATCGCAGGAGGCTTTTACCGCGAGGAGTTGCAGAAAGTGACATTTAATTTAGGAAAAACTGTTTAAAATTGAAAAAACTTTAGGAAGCAAAGGTTCAGGAAAGAGAAAAATGTACCTGGTGAAATGGCTAGGATACCCAGAAAGCTTCAACACCTATATAAAAGCTGATGCAATAATGAAGCTTAAATAGTATGCAACATGGCGCCTAACCATTTCTACGTCACACTCCCGTCTTCCTCGTCCCTGTCTGTACACCCTAACAACACACTAGCCAACTTTGTACCAGAACTCCACTGACCCATTGAATTGGGTCGTGATACGTATGAGGTGGGTATATACGAAATTCAGTTGAATACACTTTTCTTAAGTATTAATTATAGAGAACCCGTTTTTGCGATTCCTAGAGACTGTAATGAGTTTGAAAAAGCAGGGATAACTCGGGATGAAACCATGCGTACCGCCCAAACTGTAGATGCACGGTATTACAGTACAGAAGTAACACTAGGACTGGGTCACTATGGTGAGGCCGAGGATGTTGTGAGAGACTTAAACGTAAGTTTAAAAAGCTCAAATCTTACGGGCGATTAGTATACGAAATCGTAAACAATGATACCCATGCATGCACTGTGGCTCTAAAATCGCAGGCTAACCGAAATATTAAAGACCAAAGAGTGTTCAAAATTATGACCGATGGACGATATCGATCAGTCATCCAAAGCTATATTTCACGAGGCACAACACAACTCGTCCAGCCTAATGTATCAGTTGAATTGGAGAAAATGGTTGACGGCTATAAACCCCCAGATATGTGCTATATTTACATCAATATAGTGGAGCACCAGTTTCTTGGGGATACCCAGGCACGCCTGCTGCGCATAGCGCACATCCCCCAACCATAGAGGAAGGAGTATGATATTACATAGACAGACCCATTATGTGAATGCCGCCGCTAATCTAATAACCAATATCTCAATATATATAAGAACGATTGAGGGAAAAAAATTCCCATTCGGTAACGAGAGCTTAACAGTGAAACTGCACTTTCGACGAATTGAGTTATAATGGACAGAATACCTTTCACAGTCTACGTACGGCTGTCCCCTTGCTGAAGAGCGGTGCCAGATACCTCGGAATGAAAGCGTTACAATCAGGTCTTAACACAGCAGAAGACATATTGGCTGGGACTAAACCTAAAGAAGCTCTAAAAGACACTTAACCTTTTCATACCTGATTTTCGTTTCTTTTCATGCCACAAAAAAACACTTATGTGATACCTCCAGAAAGACTAAAACCTCATGAAATTTGATGGTCTCATTTGTGACCATACGGCATAAAAAGGTTAAAGCGTACACCGGACGAAATCGTCAAAGATGCAAAGAGAAAAATGCGTGGTGGTGGGAAGAAGAAGAGGGTTGTCTGGAAGAAGGGATTACCACCACGTGGAATTAAACGTAAAAGGATATCAAAAAAGAAGTGTTCTAAGCGAATGAAACCTATGGTTGACCATTTTTTTAACTAATATAAGCTAAGGACATTGATCTCATGAATCATAGTTTGTTTACTACTTGTCGAGAGAGGAGGCACTATTTCTAACTCGTCATGGCACGCCTCATCCATCCGTGTAGTTCACAATGTTGTAAATCGGAGCTGTCCCTCTTTGACATGCATCCAACTCCTCAAGTTTCTATTGAACACAGTGACTTTATTACAATTAACCCTTTAAACACAATTAGTTTCCCGAGTGCCCATATAGAATTCGTGATACCCAGTTCAGGCCCTTACTTTTTTGACCCAAGCTGTGTGCACATCTCCTCGAGAGAGGAGGCACTATTTCTAACTCGTCATGGCACGCCTCATCCATCCGTGTAGTTCACAATGTTGTAAATCGGAGCTGTCCCTCTTTGACATGCATCGAACTCCTCAAGTTTCTATTGAACACAGTGACTTTATTACAATTAACCCTTTAAACACAATTAGTTTCCCGAGTGCCCATATAGAATTCGTGATACCCAGTTCAGGCCCTTACTTTTTTGACCCAAGCTGTGTGCACATGTACGCTAAACTACGTATAGCCTATTCTGATGCAACGGACTGTGATGACAAATATGCTGTATACCCTGAAACAAACTTTCTGCACTCCATATTCAACCAGTGTGACGTATATTTAAATCAGGTCAACATATCGGCAGGGACGGGGTACTACCACCTACAATCCTATCTGGAAAATGTGCTGAACTTTTCCAAAGAAGCGAAGGATACCTTTTGAAGTGCCAAGGGCTATTATCAAGCTAAAGACGAAAGTAGTATAAAGGATAAATTTGAAAATTCTAAAAAGAAGATATATACGAGTGTTTTGGACGTCTGCACACAGACAGATTTCACTTTCCAGGAGAAGTTGTTTGTGAACAGGGTGGATGCTGATCAAGAAGAGGGAGCAAAACCCATTGTGATTCACATTATGGAGACATACCTCCGCGTACGGCGAGTGAAATTAAGTTCACCAAAACAAATAGAAATTGAGAAAAATTTACTACACGCCACAGTAAAATACCCAATTAACAGAGCACAGATCAAACTATAAACTGTGCCAGCAGGGTTGGCATCGAATCAGATAGAAAATATCGCCCTGGGAAATCTACCTAAAAGGATATTAATCGGAATGCAGGACCATGCTTCAGTGAATGGAAAATATAAAAAGAGTGCCTTTAAATTTGAGAATTTCGGCCTTAAAAATATAACTACAGTATACGTTAATGGCCTTGCGTTGGGCGGGGGCATGGATATGGATTATCATCAGACGCTGTGTTCTCGCTTTGCGCGAGAGCATATAGTAATCTTGCCCATATTGCAGGTGATTGTGATGAGCTAGGGAATGAGGTAACGCAGAAAGAATTTATTGATCAATTTAACCTTTATCCGTTTGACATCATATCTGACTTATCTGCTAGTGTAAATACACACTTAAGTCCACAACTGAGTGGAAACATCTCAGTCAGATTGGAATTCGCCAAGCCGTTAGACGCGCCTATAAGTATACTAGTTTACCTCGAGTCACAAGCCTTAATAGAAGTAGACAGATTTAGGAGCGTTGTCACTGACTTTTAAAATGGATGCGAATACACTTCAGAGAGTAATGAATAGTGAACGAATCACACGTTCCAAATTTATCGGTGTGTTTGCGAAGAATGAAACATTGAAATTGCCATCTACGAGAAATTGCGGTAGCCTTATCATGAACACAAATGTTATTGGTAGTGAAGGGATTCATTGGTTTGCAATCTATTTTAAAAATAGGGACCGCATGTACTATTCTGATTCACTCGGCACTCATCCCTGGAGTGACCCTGTTATTGTAAAATTTCTCGATCAGATGCATATCTCCAAAGTTTTATGGAATCCCTTCCGGTTACATGGATATTTTAGTAATACTTATGGGATGTACTGCCTTTCATTTCTCATGCATAAGTCACGTGGTAAAGAATTTATAAATTTTTAAAAATTATTCGACTCGTGTCACACTCAACGAAACGACGAAATGGTATGTAGACAGATAAAAAGCCGTTTCCGATTGTGCGTACTCGTTGTATAGTATGTTTTGTTCGTGTATATATATATATATATATATATATATATATATAACCAATAATGTTAGTTTGTATATTCTGTATTTTAAGATGGTTATTGTACTAAAAACATGATTTCTTTCATTTAATAAATTGATGAAAATATATTGTGTCTTCTTCCCCGGAAAATAAGATCGAAACATAAAAAAATACATTATTTTGTTAATGATGAGACAATCGTTGGGTTGACTGATCGGTAAATCTTTTACCTCCGTATTCAGGTCCTCGACATGGGTTTCTTCAAAACGAAAAGATTGTATAACACGTGTCAAATCCTCATCGGACCTTAAAGGAGGAGTAATTAATTAGTTCATACTGACTCTTTTTTAATTAAAACCCAATTGTTTAAAACATATACAGAGTATACACATAGCAAGAGTATTGCAATGTGAAGATATCTTTGATCCGATCAGAGAAGTTCCTTTAAGAGGAAATGCCGAATAACATTACGGAATTTATAAAATTATTTAAAACATGCAAAAGATTTCTGTAAAGAAATTCAATGAATCAAAAGAGAACTTTAGCATAATATTAATTGCAAACTAATCTATAATTGCGGATACCTAAATGAAGCATTTTTAATGTGATGAGATGAATTACTACAACCCTCCATATATATGATGATATAATCCAGAACAGTACTCTTTCTCCTAATGACAGGCACATTAAATAAATAACAAGTTTGCGAATAATTGGCTACAAAAAATAAAATTACAGGCACATAATTACTTACATTTCTACGGCAGTCCCTTGCGTCGGATCGTAAGGAGCGTTATTGCAAATATCATCAACGGTTTGCGTTGGAAATAATCGATCCCGGCCAGCCGCGTTAAAAAGATTAATTGTGGACAATGCTACAATGTCACCATCTTGATATAAACCCGGTAAACTGTAAAGTTCTTGATTCATGGCGGAGGGAATGTTTATTCACTGGTGAAAATACCTACTGTGACTCCCCGCTGAAAATATTTCCTTTTATATGCATGATCCCAAAGCACCACCCCAAAAGACTAATAGGCGGTTCGTAAGTTTGATGATTGGTTGTCAATATAACTGGGCGGGGCTATGATAAATTTGTTTACCAATCGTAACACCTATATTACGGGTCCACACTTTGGACATCCTGATTGGTCGACTAATGGTGTCTTTATCTTCTCCGTAGATTTAATGCTCACCTCGTGTACTGCCCCTTGCAATCTCTACCTTGACAATATTTACATTAATATTTGCGCCTATACTATTCTCAGTTTTCCCATTTTAGAACCCACTCCTTTATGCAATATCCCTCGCCCATTTGCAACATTGATCAACATTTGCCATATCTATCACGACAATATTTTACATTATTATTATTATTATTTGCAGTCATACTATTCGATCCTCAACTCTGGTTCATGTATTCGGCTTAACTTTTTACTTACCAATTCTCTCGTAGGAGTGTGATTAAATTGTGTTTAGTTTGTGAAAATGAATGTCTGGTTGGGCTGGTAGATAAATGGGTGCCCTAGGTATCCTAGTGGTTAAGACGCTGGGGTGCTGATCGGTGGTTGAGAGATCGAGTCCGGATGGTGACATTGTAATTTCTTGGTACATACAATCTCCGATGAGCCGGGTGTACCTATGTGAAGTGGAGAGTAAAAGAAGCCAACTCATCACTTCATCCTCGAGAGGAGGAGCGATAAGCTTAATCTTCGTGGAATCATCGCAATAAAAATTAAAATAATGATAAACTTTTCCATTTTTCATTCATTCATTTCATTTCAATAATAGCGACAATGACTATGGAGAAGATACCACACAAACTACACGCAAAGAAAAATAGTTCGGATTAAACGTTAAACCGTAGGTCTAAGGCGGGTGACAAGCTTGATCTTTGTCAAAATGAACAATTTTGGGAGAAGGAAAACCGATTTAGCTTATTATTACTACTGTAATTTACACCACCCCATATATAGTTCGTGAAAATGAATGTCTGGTTGGGCTGGAAGATAAATGGGCGCCCTATGTATCCTAGTGGTTAATACGTGATGCTTATGTATATATTTATGTTGTTTTAACTTCATTATGATAATAACAGTGATGAACACAATAATAGGAGTGCAGGGAGGTTTCTTCTTGGGTTATGGGATGAAATTAGGCCAAATGGACCTTTGTGGTCTTGAAATACCGTCGGACTAGCCAGGTGTCAACCTTTGCGGTCACTCAGCGATTCACCTGTTTCGAGCTTATACCGTTTTTAATTCCATTCCTTGAATAAAAATAAGTTGTTTTAACGAATGCCTTCCTTTTGAATTATAGGTAAAATGAATATTATTTTTGTAGAATATTTAAAGTGTTTATTGTCAATTTAGTATACTGTAAAGAATGAATTAATATTATGAACGAATTTTTCATTCATTTCGGACAATAATCTATGTTTTTCACTCCACCTTAGACCTACAGTATACACAATAGGCACACAGGGGGGGAGGCGAGGGGAGGGGTTATGTTTTAATGTAATCTACGTTTTTCACTCCAACTTAGACCTACAGTATACACAATAGACACACGGGGGGGGCTTATGTTTGAATGTAATTTAATTTTTAACAGTGATTTCGAAATAAAGTCAATAATGTGTGTGTGTGTGTGTGTGTGTGTGTGTGTGTGTGCCGTCTTCAGTTTTTCGAGCATTAACTCTCTCTCTCTCTCTCTCTCTCACTCTCTCTGTATAAATAGAAATTAGATTCAGTTAGATATATGGAAAGGATTGTCAAAAGTAAATAGACACACTATACATTGTAAGGTGTTAGAATAAATGAAAGCGTTTCATGAATTATAGGTAAATTAAATATTATTCTTAGAATATAAAAATGGGATTAATTATGCTGAGGAAGAAGAAGAAGAAATATTATTCTTAGAGAATATGTTATTGGAACAATATACGACGTAAAGAGTCCTGTGTATTTCTTTTATTATTAATATTAAGATGAATGATTTCTTTTGTTACGCCATGGATTAATTGTCTACTGTATTTCTTTTATTGTTAATATTGGGAATCGTTTAAATAATTAGTTCTTTTGCTGAACAACTTTAAGGAGAAAGTCGCTCTTGCATTTAATAAATAAGTAGAAACTCGTGTAAATAAGTTAAAATAATTGGCGCAACCTGGCAACTCACCCTAATAACGTATACCTGAACATAATTAAATTAAAAAACACTATTTGGCAACTCATGTAAATAAAATTAAAATAAATGGTGGTATCTAGCAACTCACCCCAATAAGGTATACCTGAACAATTAAAGAACACTATTTGGCAACTCATCTAAATAAATATTGTGCTCTCTGGTAACCCCTTCATATATAAATAAGTGACATCTGGCAACTCATGACCCTCTATATAACCGCTGCTTGGCCCCTGGACGTTCATAATGCGTCGGACTCCGGTGGAATAAAGAACTCCCTCTCTCTCTCTCTCTCTTCTTAGGTTAAGGCCTAGGTTAGGTTTCCCTTTGGGGGGGTGAGGACATCCCCCCAAAGACCTCCTCCTTTTCCTTTCTCTTCCTCTCTTAGGTTAAGGCTACCCCTTTGGGGGGAGATCATCCTCCCTTCTCCCCCCCGAAGATGCCTTCCCCTTTGCATCATTGATTTGTTGATTAACCCCTTCCCCTCTGCAGCATTGATTTGTTGCATAACCCCCTTCATTGCATAACCCCTCCCCCTTCAGTGCATACCCCTTTGCAACATCTTGCAATATTCTTGCACTCGTCCATTTTGCGCCCATACTACTTATAGCAATTGAAATATCTAAAAATGTTAATATTTAATAGAATTTAGATTCTTTTTTCAATTCTAAGGCGGATGTGAATTCTAAATCTGTTTTATGTTTACCTTAATGGATGAAGGGAAACTTCTTGAAACGTTGGAAAAACAAAATAAAACTTCTTCACATGTTCATTTACCTGTTCATAAAGAACATTTTACGGAGGCGACCTATAGCTTTATGTGGGATCCAAACCACACGTTGCATAATCTGGATACAGAGAACGGTCCCCCATCCAACTTCTCTCCAGATCCAATGTCGCTTAACTTTGCTGATCGACGGGAAGCGGTGTTACGACGAGAGAGAGAGAGGAGAGAGAGAGAGAGAGAGAGAGAGAGAGAGAGAGAGAGAGAGATTATAACAAGTGATAAAAGTAAAACTTCATCCTTTACATTCAGATATATTGCAACAAATTAATTTTTAGTACTCCACCAAAGTTTTATCTTTTGGATCAAGAGAAAACTTTATCTTTGAGGTCTCAACTTTAGTTTACTATGTTTTTAAACTTAAAATTTTATAAATATTTTTGGAATTTGGAAACTTATGAAATAGGTTAAAACATTTTGTGAAGTAGAGAAATTCGACTAATTAATAAAAAAGTATTATTAATTAAGGTATGTATAATCTTAAATTATTATTATCGATATAACAAATGCAAGGTCATTAGTGAAGGTATTATACCAATACCGGATCACCTGAAATTCCGTCACCCTAGACTTTTTTAGTTAGCTTTATAAGGCTAACTAACGAAAATATCACGACCTAACCTAACCAATCGTTAGGTCAACTGCACGCCCATGACGATTGGTTAGGTTAGGTCATGATATTTTCGTTAGTTAGAAAGCTAACTAAAAAAGGCTGGGGTGACGGATCTTTAGGTGATCCCCAATACCATACAAAGAAATCAATATTATACATGAGAAATAAGAACTGAACAATCACGAGTAAGGTGTCTTTAATCCTAGATTACACACACGAGAAATAAATACACAATAGTAATGTACAGGGTGTCCGAGAATTATCTGTACAATTTTTGGCTGTTATTTAAAGTCAACCATGAAGTGTAGAAATTCCAGTTTGTCCCATTTTACAGAGAATCTCATTAAGTTTTTTCTGATACCAAGTTTTGACAAGTTTTTTAGAAATTCCAGTGTGTCCGAACATTATCTGTACAATTTCATCTTTTAATAAAATTCTTGATAACACACGTAAAATTCTTAAACAAGATTATTTAGAATCTGTATTTTCAAAAGTTTCTTTTATTAAAGTAACGTTCTTACAAACATTCGATATGTGCACCATTAGTGATTCGCAAAACATCCAATCGATACTCCAAATGTTGCCATGTACGCTGCAGCATATCCACATCAATTCGCTCAATAGCAGCTGTGATTCTTGCTTTTAAATCATCAATGTCTGTCACCCGCGTACATTTCTAAAGAAATTGTCAAAACGTGGTATCAGAAAAACTTAATGAGATTCTCTGTAAAATGGGACAAAATTGGAATTTCTACACTTCATGGTTGACTTTTAATAACAGCCAAAAATTGTACAGATAATTCTCGGACACCCTGTACATTAATCCTAGATTTTTATTAGTATGTCATTATTAATCGAGATTTAAACTTGGTTTTAAGCGAATTTACATTCACAATAATTTCTATATCAGCATTTAAATCATTCCATAGTTTTAATACAATGAAAATGGGTAATTTTTGAGATGAAGACAATCTAAATTGAGGTATAACATGCTTTGATCTATTTCTGGTCTGAAATGAATGAATTTCTTGATGAGTTACAAAATATCTATTTACCCATTTAAGTTAATGATTTTGTTCTTACATTCATAAATGAAAATAAAATGTGCCAGTTTGATTACATCTTTGAGCTTTAGTATTTTTAGTTATTTAAATAATGCACTAGAGTGATCAAGAAAATCAGCATCAACTAATATAACCTTATTGCTCTTTTTTGGATGACAAAGATACTGTTTGAATCGTTGTTAGTGGAGTTGTTAGTGGAGTTCACCCAAACAAGGGTGAAGTACGTTATATAAGGAAAAAAAGAGTATGATAAAGAGTTAATAAAACTTGTTTAGAGATTACATTTTTTATAACACCCTTTTTTAAAGGGGGTGATCCTCATGGTCGGATTAGCCTATGAACATAAGTACCAAATGCTACGGGCCCGGCACTTATGGGGGCTCCGCACTCATAATAAAAATTTGTTTTAACGTATTTCAATACGATTGTTAAAAAAAAAAAAATCAATACAAGTTCACAAAAAGCTAAAAAAAAGTCAAAATTCAATCGGGAAAAAGGATATGAAACAAGGCCGGATTACTGTAGGTTAATGGGTATGAACGAATAAAAAGCCATAATAAATGCAAAAAACTTCACTTTTCTACGTGAAGGTCAAAATATGATAATAAAAACCCACTCTAATAGAGAGAGTTTATTTCCACAACAGTTTCGATGCCTACTAGCATCCTCTTCGGGTGGATACAGAAAAACGAATGAACCAAAAACATTCATTCATTCATTCGTTCGTTTTTCTGTATCCACCCGAAGAGGATGCCAGTGGGCATCGAAACTGTTGTGGAAATAAACTGTCTATTAGAGTGGGTTTTTATTATCATAGAATAAAAAGACATTTAAATCATTTATGAATAAAAGAAGTATTTGGATATAAATACATATTTTTCATTTACTACTAAAGTTTACTAATAAAGTTTTAAAAATTAAAATGACGGTAAAGAACATATTTTCTGGCAGATAGGGGTCTCCTCTTCAAAAATGCTACGAACCCCACAGTTGCTTAAAATACCTCTGGTGATTCGACAATAGCAACTAATTACAGGCTGGTGTGTTCATTATCTGTGTTCAGCAAAGTTTTTGAAAAAATTGTAAAAACTAGAATGCAACAATATTTAGAATCCTACAATTTATTATCTCCAAATCAATATGGCTTCCGTAATGATAAAACAACGAAAATAGGGTGAAATTTTAAATCTTATGGAAAATGCAAATATAGCTAAAGAGAACAAAGAAATAATGATGTCAATATTTGTGGATTTGAGTAAGGCGTTTGATGTAATAGACCATAATATTCACCTAATTAAATTATATTGTTACAGCTTTAGAGGAGCAATCAGTGATTGGTTTAAAAGTTGTTTGGCCAATAGATACCATTTTGTATCAGTAAATAAGGTTTGCTCAACTAAAGCGCTTGTCAAACATGGTGTACCAGAGGCTCATTTCTGGGTCCACTGTTATTTTTATTATATAAAAGAGGATAGTTACAAGTTTGTACAGGATTGTATAGGTTTTGACAACACAAGACAAGATAAGATACAAAACAAAATAAAAGTGTTAGTTAAAACTAACCCTTCAAGATGACTGCATGGACTGTGGAACAGCTGCGTTTCATAACTGAGCAATATTATGAGCATGGAAGAAGTGTAGTTTCAGCTCTTAGAAGGTGATTTTGACATCTGAAAATTGTCTTGAAAGATCTTTGAGTTGAAACTACACTTCTTCCATGCTCATAATATTGCTCAGTTATGAAACGCAGCTGTTCCACAGTCCATGCAGTCATCTTGAAGGGTTAGTTTTAACTAACACTTTTATTTTGTTTTGTATCTTATCTTGTCTTGTATTGTGAAAACCTATACAATCCTGTACAAATTTGTAACTATCCTCTTTCGAATGATGCGTATGATTTTATAAAAGGACTTATACTTTAAGAGTTACAGGGGTTTCTTTTGGGTCCCATTTCTCTGGATCACCCTTTATAAATGACCTTCCACTTTCATCAGATATACTTAACTTCATAATGTTTGCGGATGATACAACTATGTCTTTTCTTGCAAAGATGTTAAATTCAGCTAAGAATATATTTAAATCAGAATTTATCAGTGTAATGAAATGGTTGACCACCAATAAACTCTTCCTAATACCAATAAAACACATTTCATGACTTTTACTATAAAAGAACTGTGTATCGTGATGAGCTTAATGTTAATGAAATCGCTGTAAAAGAGTGTACTGTAACAAAATTTCTTGGTGTAATGCGAGGTAAGAACTTGCAATGGAATGACCATGTAAATTATATCGCGAAAAAGATTTCAAGGAGCGTTGCTGTAATGCTTAAACTATAACCAATTTTTAGCATTGATGGGAATTTCCTTTGGAAATACTTTTATTGATAATTTTAGCCAAAGTTACATATGTCTTATCTTTAACAAGTTTCACTATAGGTACAGGAATGTTATGAATGTTATCTTTTGTATTTTTTAATTTACCAATAATACTCCGGACCTCAGTAGAGGTAGCAGGAGCAGCGTATGTTGCAATTAAAACTGATTTTCTTCTAGCAATTTGTCATACAGGATGTCCATGACCAGCGTCCGTAGCTTCGTGGGCAACACCACCTCCCAATGTCTTATCTTTAACAAGTTTCACTATAGGTACAGGAATGTTATGAATGTTATCTTTTGTATTTTTTAATTTACCAATAATACTCCGGACCTCAGTAGAGGTAGCAGGAGCAGCGTATGTTGCAATTAAAACTTATTTCCTTCTAGCAATTTGTCATACAGGATGTTCATTGACCAGCGTCCGTAGCTTCGTGGGCAACACCGTCTCTCAATAAACAAGGGGAAGACAGTGAGGTCTGGGGTTCGAACTCCGATGATGCTGTAAATAATAATACGGAGTTAATGCATCATCTGCTACATCATCTGGATGCAGAGGACAGTCACCCATCCAACTACTACCCAGACCCAATGTCGCTTATCTAAGAGGATCAACGGGAAGCGGTGTTGCGACAATGACCATGACATATCCTTTAATCTGTGCAAGATACCAAAGTTCAAAATGTCCTCCATTATTATTCAGACAGTGTTGAATCTTTCGAAAGTGATAAAAAAAATCGTTCTTGAGAGGTTACTGGTGTTTACGTCATGTTTAATTCTTCATTTAAAGCCTTCTAAATCTTTAGGCTCAGTTGCATAGGTATAAGTTTTAATCCTTTCCCAAGGGTAAAAATCTAATGGTGTAAGATCGAGTGGCCAGGATATCCATGCCCATGCATTGGGACCACAACATCCAATCCATCTTCCCAGAAAGGTCTCGTCAAGGAAGGTCTGAACACTTGTGGAATAATGGGGTGGGGCTTGTCCTGCTGGAGATCAAATTACCTAAAAAAGTTTCAATCTCCACTTTTGATCGAAGAGAATCTAAGCATCGTTAAATATGAGGTATCCCGTTACTGCGGACAGGTGGATCACCGAAAAGAGATGGAACATAAATTTATCCCGCACGAGAGTACACCAGACATTAATCTTAAGATTCTTACTCGTATTTTCTCACTTCATATGGATTATTTCGTCCCAGAATTCGGCAATTATGTTCGTTAACTTTGCTACTGACATGGAAAGTACAGCTTCGTCCAAGAAACATTACCGACATAGAAATGTTGGATCCATTTTTACCAAATCCAACAAATCAAAACACGTGCCAATGCGTCTGCAATATTATCCTCCGGAAATTTTTGAACTATGGTAAATTTTTAAAGGTACAGATGAAGCTTGGCTCGTAGATCATTATGGACCTCAAAATTCCCAGTTCAGCGGAAGCACGACATGCATACTTTTTGGTATTTCGATAAAAAAATTTACGGACACGTTCGACGTCTTCTCTTCTCGAGTTAAGTACAGTATGAACAGAGCCCTTTTCTTAGGCAGACCAAACACTAGAGTGACATAATATGTTACTACATGTTATTAACGTCACACACACTAAAGTGACTAGCACGAAACACATGCTTCATGACGTGATGTGACAAAAAATAAGGAAAGCCTTATTCGTTTCGAACCTCTCGCAAACACATTTCTGACACGTATGTGCACGTTACTTCACTCTTTACCGCTCCAACTGAATTCAATGTAACAACTGTGTAACGTGTTTATCATATGCCACTGACAGTGTCTATCGTTGTTATTTAATCATTTTGTGACATGGGTGTGTGGCCTACCTTAAGCTTTGCCATCCACCTTCATAATTACATTTTCGATGGCGGGTCCTTTCAATACTGTTTTTTAAATTTTCTTTGAACTGTCAATGACAATGACAGCTAATACTGACACGTATTTTGCCTTGTCTGCAGTCACCATTTTCGCTTGCTAGTGGATTTGCATTGACGTAATTCCTTCACGGCTGTCACACACTGAAAAAAATATTAAAAGCCTATAATAGTGCCTAGTGCCGTTGTCTAAATTAAATTTAAAGAGGTACTCTAAATATTCACGATTACATTTTTTATTCAATATTTCTTTTTATTTACATTCAAAATTGTAACGGGAGTTTTAGTCACACACACACACACACACACACACCACACACACACACACACACACACACTCTCTATCTCTCTCTCTTTTCATAAATGTATAAATGTATCAAAATAATTAAAAAGAGACTAATTAGTGTAGTGGTTAGCATCACTAACTATGAATCCCCCGGCCCCGGTTTCGATTCCCGGAGACGGCAGTCGATGCGCAGCAAACCTAGCCGTTCATCAGTCCAAACAATAAAGAATTTGGTTGGTAGCTAAATGGGTACCCTGGGTAGCCTAGTGATTAAGACGCTGGACTATTGAGCGGGAGGTCGTGAGATCGAGTCTGGGCGAGGGCTTTGTAATTTCTGACCATCCGTGGTGGGTCTTGGTTCGGATTCCACCACAACCTGTAGGTCTAAGATGAAGCAACAAACTTGACCTTCGTTACAATGAACAATTTGGGAGGAAGTAAACGAATATTAATCAAGGTTATTCGAGTCCCTAAAACTTTTTAACTGAAGTTACACTGTTTAGAAATTAGAATTGTGGACTTAGAAAAAACTAAAAAGTGTATAATTTGTTTACTATAAAGAAAATTGTCTTTGAACACAGTCAACAAAAGGAGTCTTTTCTCTTCTCGATTACCCAACAAGTTTTTAAAAACCATTTAAAAATGGGGGATTTTGATTGGGGGTGAGAGTATCAGGAGTTTCCATTTTGCTTTTATCAGGAATTATTGGCGGGAGTTGTTTCTAGTGTTGAATGTTTAATAAAATGTTTAGTGACGGTATGTTAAGCTTTGAAATTCAATGTTATTAAACGTTGTACGAAAGCATTAATTGTATATTCATTTCCTTCTGAAATCTGATTAAGAAACTATTTAGAATTTATTATACTGTTAGATTTATATGCGTGTTATGCAGAATCTTAATGGGAAAAAGTTTTACTTTGAATTAAATGCATACAAACTCACTATTAATTATCATGTATTGATGTGGTATAAATATTCTTTGTTTTCGGCTGTTTACAGGGGAATGATATTGTATATATTATATATATATATATTATATATATATATTATAATTTCCTTCAAATTTGCCACAGGTATCGGAGAAAGTCTTCGTGATCTCATACAGTTTACAGTTTAGTACAATATGACCATGATTGCTGTCGAAGCGTTAGCTAACTGCTGCCATTCCTTCCTTCCTTACCATAAAATTGTTACCAAATGCGTTCAGATGGGCACATATCAGGAGTTCTGGAATTCCCTCCTCCTCCTCCTCCACCTCTCCTCCTCCTCCACCTCCGTGGGGTGTAAGATGCTGAACAGTAATTTTGAAGCATGTATGTAATGAGCTATAAAAATACTTTGTTTGAACAATGAATAACGACGATCCTCGAGATTAAATATGGGTTTAGCAATATTGAAATGTCTCTCAATGAATGTCAGATCCGTCTCTCCGACACACTAAATTAGTCTCATACTGTACTCCTTAAACGATTGTGGAACTGAGACCTACAAAAGTATTTTTGAAGTGCTTAATTAACTATTCTCCACACCCAAATTCGTCCATTCCATGTGAATCAATTAAAATGAATCTTGTTTATGAATAGAACTTAAATTTCAAATTTACACGAAGTTTTGCAAGATTTTTTTTAAACAAGATTTCAAGAACGGGTTTTCGAACCAGTAGTAGATCTAAATCTACGTAAGACACACAGTCTCATAAGACCGAAACAACTTAAATTCGTGTCTCTTTGAAATAAATATAGGTACAGGGTGTCCGAGAATTATCTGTACAAGTTTTGGCTGTTATTAAAAGTCAACCATGAAGTGTAGAAATTCCAGTGTTGTCCCATTTTACAGAGAATCTCATTAAGTTTTTTCTGATACCAAGTTTTGACAAGTTTTTTAGAAATTCCAGTGTGTCCGAACATTATCTGTACAATTTCATCTTTTAATAAAATTCTTGATAACACACGTAAAATTCTTAAACAAGATTATTTAGAATCTGTATTTTCAAAAGTTTCTTTTATTAAAGTAACGTTGTTACAAACATTCGATATGTGCACCATCAGTGATTCGCAAAACATCCAATCGATAACACTGGTCAACACTCATTTTATTGCCAATCATATTAGAGTGATTTTGGGGTAACTTTGTGGTGCTGATTCCGAATATGACATCGGTTTTGCTAGATTGGCTCTAATTTATGAGATAATTGGTACCCCATTGAAACACGTAAAAATGCAAAAACTTTAATGTTCAGGCGGAGCCTACTTACTGGTTGGGTGGCCGATGACTTATATACGGAGGGGGAATATTGTAGAATGATCGCGGAGTAAACACTAAGAATATTCGCGTGTCTCACCATCTAGAATGTTCCGGTAGTTTCCCATATGCACGCGTTATGGTTACGTTTCCTATTAATTGAGGGTATTCATTATCTCAAGAACTAGAGCCAAATCGGAAAAACTACTTTCATTTTGGAATTCAGCAACCCCCAAAATACCCTAAATTCGTACGAATTTCCTTGGCAACGAAACAAAAAATTTTTTTTGTTGAGCTGTGTAATCCAAATGTTGCCATGTACGCTGCAGCATATCCACATCAATTCTCTCAATAGCAGCTGTGATTCTTGCTTTTAAATCATCAATGTCTGTCACCCGCGTACAAAAAAGAAAAAACTTAATGAGTTTCTCTGTAAAATGGGACAACACTGGAATTTCTACACTTCATGGTTGACTTTTAATAACAGCCAAAATTGTACAGATAATTCTCGGACACCCGGTACTATATAAATACGAAAATTTGACACCAGATTTTTCTAAACCTTGCCTTGGCACATTCCTATCGCGCTCCTCTACAAGGAAAACGCTACACATTAAAGTTTGGTGAAATCGGTTCACATTCAGTCGATAAATGAAAAATGCAAGTTGTAAAATGACAATTTAAACATCGCACAACCATCACGAACAAACTTTTCGTCCTCTAAAACGAAATTACAACCAACCAACTAGACGATCTAGGAATTCAAAGAACTCTGTCCACATATAGCTATAGTCATAAAAACAGGGACATAGCATAAACTTTAGCTACGCTACGTAAACTAAATTTAATATACGGTAGTTGCTGGTAATAATATTGAAGACGTTAATGTAATGGGCCGCATGAGTTGACCTGAGCGCTATACACTTTCTGTCGTTCCTAACTCTGATTATCGTTAAACCTATTATAAAATCCGGACCTTAATATAATTAAATATAATATGTGACCTTATTCGAACTTATCACCACATTAATTAACCTGAATTTTTTAGCTATAAATGTAATTTTACATTTCATAAAAAGTTAAAATTTTAAAAATTATAAAATTTTCTAACTTATAATAAATTTTTTTAGAAAATTATATGAAAATGTAAAATAAGTTAAATACACGAACGTTTCGTTGGTTTTTATTTCTGAATTACGTTTTTTACACCATTTATATGCGAGCGCTTGCCCTTGGCCACTCCTTCCTAACGTAAAAAAATATACAGTGTAATTTTTTAATTATGCCAAACTTAAAAAAAAAAATTTAAAAATTAATGGATTAACGTTAGTTTATGCGTGAAAGTTGGCACGACTGTTGAAAATGGGTTATTTTTATAGGCACAAATCGTGTTCAAAATGTCCTTTCCTTTTGGAAATCACGTGACAAATCCGGGCAGAGTAATTTCTTATCACGGCCTTCAACTTCACGAAAAAACAAGAGTAGGTTTCACGTTCAATCATTGCTTTTCGGACTTCTAGTGTCCTAGAATTTTCTTTGTAAACCCTGTCCTTTAGAGATCCCCACAAACAGAAATAACAGGGTGATGGAGAAGGTCGTGTAAAATCACATTCCCGAAAGTGAGAGAATTAAATAAGAATTTCGGACAAAATGTTTCATTAAAAAAGCCTCCCGAAAGCATCATTCGCTGTATAAAGTTTTGTACCATTTTACCGAGACCAAACTACGTTTATATCATTATCTTGGTCCATGAAAAACTGAGATAAACTATTCTCTGATGGTGCATGCGGAAGTACACATTTTAATCCACAGTTAATAATAAATCTATGGCATTTTGAGAGATTAAAAACGCCAGATTTATATTCTTGAATGACCTTCCTCGCCTCCTCCTCCATTCTGCAATAATGCGACGTTTCGACCCTTATTCTTTGTCATAACAAAAGGCCAGACACTCCTGCACAGAAAACAAAGACTTCCCGCAACTTTCTATGCAGAAAAATATTATCTTTTATTGTCTCAAATCACTCAAAAAGAAGTTTTGAAGACCATATCTTCTATCTAAAGAAGTTATTTATCATTAAAAAAAGTTATGATTTCATCTGACAATAAGCTTTGATACCAAAATGAAGGAAAAACTTCTTCATAAAGAAGTTATAAGTTCTAAATTTATAAGGTTTTATTTTGAGTGTAGTTATGTATTTTTGGACCTCAAAACCTTGTTTACTGTAGATTATTATCTTTAACCAATCTACTGAAGTACTGTTTACTCACTTACTTACATTTATTATTTTAATTATTAAAATTATTTTCAATTTTAATTATTAAAATTATTTTCAATTTTAATTATAAAAAATATTTTAAATTTTAATTATAAAATTATTTTAAATTTTAATTATAAAAATTATTTTAAATTTTAATTATAAAAATTATTTTAAATTTTAATTATAAAAATTATTTTAAATTTTAATTATAAAAATTATTTTAAATTTTAATTATAAAATTATTTTAAATTTTAATTATTAAAATTATTTTAAATTTTAATTATTAAAATTATTAAAAATTATTTTAAATCTGCAGTAAGAAGCAGGACAAGTATCTGGGGTAACTTCATTCATGTAAAACAGCAAACATGGAATAATTACCGCCTGAAGTAATCACAATGCTTCCACAGACATGTTTGAAGATAAACCAGACAATGTCTTAAACTCATTTGTAATAATTAATTAATAATTAATTCAACTTAGTTATATAATTAACATAAACCTGATAATCTGACTATTAGATGTTACAAACTTTTTAGATTTAAGTGAGTTTAAGAGGGAGAATTTTTTTTCATTTCAGACCTTTCTCGAACACCCTGTCTATATATATATATATATATATATATATATACCTCATTTTTTCATTTGTTCGTTCTCTCTTCTCATCTTGCGCGGAATGTTCTCCTATACAAGCGTCGTTCTTTACGATATATATATATATATATATATATATATATATATATATATATATATATATATAATAATCATGCGGGTTGCTTCTACAGAGCTTCAATTTAATATTTAGGAGAAATCCAATGACAAGGAGAAATGTAAATGCCATGAAAAGTCTTCTTAATGCGCAACGTTTCGAGCAAATACGCTCATCTTCAGGCTGTATGATAACAATGTGAAATTAAAATCAATAATTGAATGAAAAACAAGACAAAGAAAATTTCTATAACCTATTCATAAAGGCAAACTTTAAAAGACTGAAAAAAGAGGGTTAAATTCTAAGTTATACAGATTTACATTTAAAATTAAGAAGCTATTTTTAAATACATATAGTAAATGTGAAATTAATACACTGGAAAAATTAACAATAGTACACTGGAATAATGAAACTAACTAACCTTTCACTGCAATTTCCGAGGCTAGACTGATTTAAGCAAAGGCAAAACGAGAAAACATAAGATAAGATAAGATAAGATACGATAAGATAAGATGGTGAGGGCGATTGGGGAAGGGGGGATTATAAGGAATTGGGGAAGGAGGAGGGATTATAAAAAGTTTAAAGGGACAGCTGATGAGTCAACATTTAGCGTAGGGGTCAAAGTTTTAATGTAAAGCGATTCCAAAATTCTAAGTGAGTTGGGACAAGTATTACAACCAAGAATTTTAAAATTGTCTAAAGTGACATCAGTTTTTACATTTTATACTGTGTTCCCGAATACTAGAAACTTCTTTAGTTTTTAAAATTTTACCTGTTCGGCCACTTATTCCCATATGCGAATAAAATCTAGCCCTGAGAGAGCGAACAGTGCTGCCAATGTAATTCCCAAGGAGACACCTAGGGCAGGTAAATAAATATACAACACCGCTACGCAACGAGTCAGGGGTTCGATCCTTCGCTGAGAAAAAGCTACCTAAAGACGTTTTATTAATAAATATGATGCGGAAATCAGTATGATAAAAAAATTTCCTTAACAACTTTGTAAATTTAAGCTTAAATTCCTTATTCAAAGGACCCATTTCAGGTACCAAGAAATATTTTATATCCTTCGGCACTGTAATACAAGGAAGTTGAGGGCTATAAACATTATTCTTGGTTGTAATACTTGTCCCAACTCACTTAGAATTTTGGAATCGCTTTACATTAAAACTTTGACCCCTACACTAATGTTGACTCATCAGCTGTCCCTTTAAACTTTTTATAATCCCTCCTCCTTCCCCAATTCCTTATAATCCCCCCTTCCCCAATCGCCCTCACCATCTTATCTTATCTTATCTTATCTTATCTTATGTTTTCTCGTTTTGCCTTTGCTTAAATCAGTCTAGCCTCGGAAATTGCAGTGAAAGGTTAGTTAGTTTCATTATTCCAGTGTACTATTGTTAATTTTTCCAGTGTATTAATTTCACATTTACTATATGTATTTAAAAATAGCTTCTTAATTTTAAATGTAAATCTGTATAACTTAGAATTTAACCCTCTTTTTTCAGTCTTTTAAAGTTTGCCTTTATGAATAGGTTATAGAAATTTTCTTTGTCTTGTTTTTCATTCAATTATTGATTTTAATTTCACATTGTTATCATACAGCCTGAAGATGAGCGTATTTGCTCGAAACGTTGCGCATTAAAGAAGACTTTTCATGGCATTTACATTTCTCCTTGTCATTGGATTTCTCCTAAATATTATATATATATATATATATATATAATATATATATATATACACTCTGATGAAGCATGCCGAAATTCTTAAAGAATTAATATTGGCGCGCTTTTTCAGTATTATATACAGAATTATGTCATTCTAAGAGACGACCAATGCCGGCGGCCGTAACTTTGGATAAACACTTTTCCTGTAAGCGAAGGGAAGACACTGAGATCGGGGGTTCGATTCTCGATGGTGCCATTTAATAATAATCCGGGAGTTAGGGCAATGGGCCGCATTAGTTGGTCTGGGAGCTGTGCCACTTTCTGGCATTATATTATAGTCTGGTATTTTATTATTATATCGGTATGCCATCTTTTTCTAGCATGTTGTTAGCCTGTAAACAAAAACCTTCCAATGACCGAGCCATGAATCGAAGTTAATCCACTAATTTTTAATTATTTTTTAGTTAAATAATTAATTATTAATTAGTTAATTAATAATTAAAGAATTATACAGCAGATTTTTATTCGTATGGTAACCGGTAACTAACCGGGGATCCGGTTCTAGTGTCCCTGACCAAAATGCCGTTCAGTTACTGGAGCTCTTTAAAACTCACTTACTCTTGATTTCAAGGACTTCAATTTAAAAAAAAAATCTGAAAAAAACTTGCTGAATATTCTTTGAATTAGGAATTATTTAATAATTAAAATGAATTAAAATTAAGAATGACACTATATTAATTCTAATTAACATTACTAATTAAAATATAAAAAAATAAGTGCGACGGTTTAAGTGTTTATTAATAATTATTTCTTTGATATTAAGTGGTTTGTTTACTTATTAATTTGTTATAAAAAAATAAATACTGGTAAATACGCTTTTATTCTGAACTTTCCGGGAATAGGCGAAAAAAGGCAGGGAAATATGAGGAAAAAGTACAATTAAGTAATTATTATTATCACATAATTAGACAATTATGGCAAAAGTTACTGGAATTCATTTTCAAATTTAAAATGGGATTCTTCTACTCAATAATTCACTTTTGTATTTTATGATAAGGAAAGCAGAGATAATCAACAGACTCACAGCGAGAAACTACACCATGTCAGTGGTAAGGATTCGAGTTAAAATCCGAAGTCAAAGTAGGCTCGGACAGTTGTGGATTGAAATATTTACTTTCGTTCGCCTAACCATTGAAAGTTTAGTTGATTTATTGCTCACGTTTACAGTATTTCAATCATTTTAGCATAAATTTCATTGAGAGAGGAAGAGAAGGTTTTTGTAGAGTTATTACAAACCCATACGATCAGTACATTACTGTAAACAAAAGATTTGCCTAAAGCTAAATTTATTTAGCAAATTTACCGGAATATCTCGTAAAAATGCTAAAACAAAATTAGCCTAAGCCAACTTAGCCAGATCTAACTGAATCGAACCTATCCACCATATTTTAACCTACCCCCAAAAAAATGATAATAATAAATTAATGATAAAGATGATAAATAATGTTAAAGTCGGGTAAAACTTTGACACCTCACAGCAAAGACTTATTCAGTATTTTAGCAATAACTAATAATTAATTACTATTATTATTATTTCTTGGAAAGTGTAAATATGTCAGTAAAAGTGGAAGCTAGTAAAATTACCATAGTAGGCCCATATCGCCCTCCTAACGAAAGCAGTTTGCGGTTTATTGATCACCTCGATTCAATATACAACAATAGCGTAAGAGATTCACAATGATTATTACAGAAACCACAAATATAAACCTCTTCAGAATTAATGATAATATACACACCAAAAAAATTAATTAACTCTTGTTAACAAATGAGTTTTATCTTTCTATCAATAAAACTACTAGAATTGTTAACACTGTTTTAATAAATTCAACCCTTATTGATCACATGCGTATCTAGACCAAAACGTCATTTCGGATGCCATAATTACTGACATCTCTGACCATTTCCTTTTGGAAGCCGTTTCAAAAAACAAATTGTAAAGTCAGAAAAGTGAAAGGATAACTTATCCCTATTCAAATTGTCAGTTATTATAAATGATCCAATAATTTTTTAACAACAGTATAACTAACATGTCCCAGGATTCCACAATCAATGAAATCAACATGTTGAACAGATGGAGAAGAAGACCAGGCTGTACGAAATGAATAATTGTGATGGTTCAGCTGTCCGTTAAAGTCTACAGTTTCCCCAACATCATCTTTTTAACATTATCTACAAGGAACTGATGATTAAGCAATTCAGTTACATTACTAAGGAACTGATTACTGACAAACGACTTCGTTTGATGACGAACCCTTTGTGAATTTTGATTGAATAAAATTCTTGATAGTGTTCTTATTATTTTAAATAACTACATTCAGATCCCTTCTTAGGAACGACTCCGCTTTGTATTCGTCTTCCTGTGGGAGCTGTCCAAAAAGAAAATTTAGTGAAACGGGTTCACTACATTTATAATTTCAGTATATCTTAACAACTTTAGCATTTTAAATTTTTGCTTTCCATGTTTTTATTCATGAACCTGATGACGGAAATAGAAATTCTGAAACGTTAGAACAGTGAATTTATAAAGAAAAAATATGGTTTTCGTTGCTGCGCTGATCTTATTACTATCTATCTATCTATCTATCTATCTATATATGTTACAGTCAATGTCTAAAATCAGGCAATTTGTAAATTGACTGAAATTTTAGGCAATGTGTCATATTGATGATACATACAAAACCTAACCTAACCTAACCTAACCTTTCTGGTAATGCTGCATATGCATGCCCACTCACTGGTATTTCCCAATATGCTGCCTAAAAATTCATTAGATTAGGTTAGGTTTTGTGTATATCACAATTTGACACATTGCCTAAAATTTCAGTCAATTTACAAATTGCCTGATTTTAGGCATTGACTGACACACACACACACACATATATATCACTGTTCAAAAGTTTGAAAACACGAATGGTATATGGCTATTTATAACCATCATCGGTCGTAAATGTAGTATATTTTGAATGGGGCAGTAGAGTATAAAGCACGTACAAATAATATATATTATTATTCTAAGGAATAAGTGCATAGAGTAATATATGTAGGGTGTTTCAAAAAGTCAGGAATAATAGGAATATTTATTTTTCAATTATATTATAATATATATATATATATATATACGAGGGTGGACTGAAAAGTAATGCCTCCACTTGAATAATTCTGGATTGTGTAGAAGCAGCCAGATGAAACCGGTTTTGTGTTGTAACTTGATATCCCCACCCCATTCCAGATTGTAGATGTAACCAGATAAAACCAATTTTGTGTTATAGCTTAATGTAGCCTACACTCATTTCACATGTTGGTTCAGTATCGATTACACTGGAAAGGCGTAAAGACGTTCGCTTCAAGCAACGTGCCGTAATTGAATTTTTGACCGCGGAAAGTGTTGCTCCCATAGACATTCATCGGCGAATGCAAGCTGTGTACGGCAAACAGTGTGTTGATGTGAGTACTGTTAGACGTTGTGCGAAGCAGTGTAAAGAAGGAAAAGCAGGGCAAGAAGATTTGCTAGACAAACCGTGAAGTAGAAGGCCTGTAACGGCAACCGACGAGTCTCATCGGAACTACGTTGACGAACTGATTCGTGGAAATCGTCGCATTAAACAAAATGAAATTGCTGCAATGCTCGATATCTCCAAAGAGCGAATAGGACACATTATCAGTATTCTCGGTTACCGAAAGGTCTGCGCCAGATGGGTGCCTCGCATGCTCATTGCCGAGATGAAAACTGAGAGACTACGCATTTGCCAGGAAAATCTGCAGCGCTTCGAAAATGAAGATGAATTTCTGCACTGCATTGTGACAAGAAACGAGACGTGGATCCACCATTATGACTGAAAATAAATGGCAATCCATGGAATATCGGCACAAAAATTCACCGTAACCAAAAATATTCAAAGTTAAAAAATCGGCTGGAAAAGTGATGATGACTATTTTTTTGGGATATTAATGGTGTTCTCGAAGACTTTACGGAAAGAGGGACAGCAATCAACTCCGCACGTTATATTGAAACTCTGAAGAAGTTGAAAAAACGGATCAGGAGGGTTCGCACCCACAAAACCGCAGTCATTGTTCACCATAACAACGCACGGCCTCACACCAGTGTTCAAACGCAGAAGCAATTGAAGATCTGCAATTCACCGTCTTGCCGCATTCAGCACCATGCAATTTTCACCTCTTTCTAAAACTTAAAAAACATCTCCGTGGAAATCGCTACGAGTCTGACGAAGAAGTTAAGGCTGCTGTAAAATTTTGGTTTCGTATCTAAAGCTCTGAGTTTTACCGGGATGGATTTCAAAAACTCATTTATCGTTGACGTAAAATATCGAGGTAGAGGGTGATTTTATAGAAAAGTAAATGTATCGTTTTGAACAGCGCTGTCCAACTGGCGGCCCGCGGAATGGAATTTTGCCAAATTTCATTTCTGAATTTTCTTCCCTATTTTGTAATTTCTAGTAGGGAGAACAACATTCAGCGGGTTCCTAAGTCGTATTAACCAACAGTGTATGATTATAGGCAACATCTTGGCCGCGCTTTATAGAAGTTGGACAGCACTGGTTTTGAAGAATAAACTCTAAGGTACATATCTGCTTTTGTTTCCATAAAATTCTTCAACCCGTTTAAAATTTATTTGAGTGGAGGCATTACTTTTCAGCCCACCCTCGTATATATATATTATATATTAATATATATATATATATATATATTATATATATATATATATATATATAAAAACTTACTTGAAGGGTTTGTTCTTGGGAACTGCAACTTAGTAAGGAATAAGAGGACGAGAAGGTGATACATGTTTATTATTCAGACGTTTCAGAAATTCAATTTCCATCATCAGTGCTAAAAATTGAAAAGTAAAAAGGTGAAAAAAATATAGTGAATAAAAGATTTTATACAATATATTTATGCAGTCTTATGATAATAATTTAAAGTTAAAAAAGGTACACGAAATGTAGAGAGGCAAGACAATAGCTAAACTATACAAATGTTATAGGCTGACACAAAACTTGTAAACAAAACTTACCAGGTTATTATACGAGGGAGGGGGGTTTAATCTAATTGTATAAAGGTTAGGAATGGTTGACTGTTGAAGTAGCCATGTCAGAAGCCGGAGAGTGAGAGCGGATTTCTTTTTCAATGATGGTTCAGAAGAAATGATTTAGCTATGTTTAAGTTGAAGGCAGAACTATAGTCGTTGAGGGTTGGTTTTGTACTAAGGATGTATAGGGATTCGAAGATGCGGAGGTCGGTTGGTTGGTATGCTGAATTAATAATTTTGAAATTGGTGGGGAGCAGTGCGTGATTGTGGAGGTGGCAATGATCTCTTATTGCTGATTTTGATGGTTTGTTTAAAGGTTGTAATGTTCTGGTAGAGATGCCACGATGTTCGTCCACTCTTGTTGATATTGGTGAATGGTGCTGCCAATATAACTCGCTTTGCAGTGAGTACAGTTCAAATAGTAGATAGTGAACGAAAGAAAGGACTGGGTTTTTTTTTCTCTTATTGTTGAGATGCGATTTGATGCTGTTATTATTGGTGAATACAAATTGAAGGTTAATTTTAGGGTAAAGAGGGGTGAATAGGTGGCGAAGTTCTGATTGTATTTTCTAACTAATATAGTCGTAGTAGGGAAAAGAAAAATATTGTATATTTTTTTTAACGGTGGGGACTTTAAGGGGAGGTTGATAAATGTTGTTGAAAAAATTTTTAGTTAGAGATTGTAGTAAATGTTTTGGGAAAGAGTTATTTATGTTGAAATTGTGAGTGAATTCTATTTCGTTGTGGAAGGATAAGTAGGAGGAACAAAGTTGATAAGCACGGTGGATTAAGATTTTAATGCTGTTAATTTTATATAGTGAGGGGATGTGGCTTAAGTAGTTAGTACCTAGGCCTGTATATGTAGGTTTTTCGATATATGGAAGTGGCAAATTTATTATTTTGTTTTGTTATTGTTATAGCTAAAAAGGGTAGGGTGTTGTTGGATTCGTCTTCTTTAATAAACTTGATGGTTTGATGCTGGGAATTGAGATAGTTAAGAAAAAGAGGGGCGTGGTTAGCATTGTGAAAGAGGAGAAAAGTGTCATCGACGTATCTTTTATATAGGTGTGGTTTGTAATGGGTGGGGCAGTGGAGTAGCCAGTTATTTTCGTGGTAACAGAGAAAGATGTTGGCTAGTGTGAACTTAGGGGGAATCCCATGGCTAGTGAATCGGTTTGTTGATAAAGTTGTTTATTGAAAAAGAAGTAGGTGTCTGAAGCGGCAAGAGTTAGCAATTTGGTGAATTCTTGTTACGTTAGGTTGAGGACTGTGTTCTGATTGCTCGAAAATAAATTGTTGATGAAGATGTCGATGGCTTCTTTGATTGGTACGTTGTTGTAGAGGATACTATGTCAAAGCTGTGCTTATGGAAGCTGTTTGAATTGTTCAACGTCAGTATTTCTTTGGCGAATTCATAGGAATTGGGGACAGAATATTCATTCTGCGTTAGAGGGGTTAGGGTGGGAATTAGGAATTTTGCTAGATGGTAATTATGGGTAGGCAGAAAGGATAGGTCTAATGGGTAAGCTTGGTTTGGTTTGGTTTAGACCTATCTTTTCTCAACCATTCCCAACCTTTATACAATTAGATTAAACCCTGCCCCCTCGTATAATAACCCGGTAAGTTTTGTTTTCAATTTTTGTGTCACCCTATAACATTTGTATATTTTAGCCATCGTCTTACCTCTCTACATTTCATGTACCTTTTTTAACTTTAAATTATTATCATAGGACTGCATAAATATATTGCATACAATCTTTTTTTTATTCACTATATTTGTTAACTTTTTTACTTTTGATTTTTTTAGCACTGATGATGGAAATTGAATTTCTGAAACGTCTGACTAATAAACATGTACCACCGTCTCGTTCTCTTATTCCTTACTACATATACCTTTCAACCTTTCAAAGGTTCCGTACGATGATTCCTCATTTCACGAAGGTCAAGCTTGTCGCCCCTCCTCTCTCTCTCTCTCTCTCTCTCTCTCTCTCTCTCTCTCTCTCTCTCTCTCTCTATATATATATATATATATATATATATATATATATATTATAATATATATATTATATATGTGGTGTGTGTGTAGACATTAAAAATATTTCCTATGATTCCGGACTTTTGAAACGCCCTATATATACAGTATGTCAGTATTGCGAGAAGAGAGGCGTTTATGAATCTTCCTATTAAGGACAGATTCAAAAACTTTAGAAAGGCAAGAGATGAAAGGAATCAGACGGTAGTTGGAGGGTTGAGAGCGGTCGTCCTTCTTTGGGAAAGGCTGAATGAAAGCGAACTGCCAACAGGAAGGAAAAGTACCAGATGAAAGGCAAAGACGAAACAGTTTACCGTTAGGTATGGTGTCAACACAGAAACACAGTTCTTGAGAACAACAGGCGGAACACCATCAGGACCGTACGTCTTCCTAGAGTTAAGCCCAGATAGGGCTGAAAGAACATGTTTGGAAGCGATTCTAATTTCATTATTTCAGACATAATTAAATCAGAGGGAGGAGGAGATGGAGGAACAACACCAGAATCGTCCAGGGTTGACTTGGAGGCGAAAATTTGAGCAAAGCGTTCAGCTTTATCAGAAGAGACGACAACTGGGCCGTCGGAATGAAAAAGAGGAGTGAAAGAAGAAGTAAAGCAGTTGGAGAGGTTCTTGGCGAGGAGCCAGAAAGAGCTAGAAGAATTAGAATTAGATAGGTTTTCACATTTTTGTCTGGGGAATGAATTTTTGACGAATCGAAGAATAAATTTTGCACAATTTCGGGCAGAAATATAAGCTGAGTGACAGTCAGGTGTTGGATGGTGACGATACCTTCTGGAAGCCTCCTCTCTGTTGCGGATTGCATTAGAACAAGCAAAGTTAAACCAAGGTTTATTTTCAATTAGTAGTAGGAATAGAATATGAAATGTACGCTCCATGACCAAGAGAATCACCTCCGTGATGCGCTCAGTGCACTCGGAGGGGCCACGGAAGCAGTAATTATTCCATGGAAAATCAGAAAAACACTCACTAAGGGCCTCCCAATCGGTGGCGCCAAAGTGCGAAAGTGCCAAAGGGAGGATCCAAAGGCCGAACTGGAGCGATAGGAGAGGAAACAGATATAAGATTGTTGGAGGAGCCCAACGGAGAGAAATGTTTGACGGAGTAAGAAGGATGAGTGCTGAGAAATAAATCCAGATTGTTGAGTTTATGACCACCGCGATCGGGGATCTGCTCTTGGTCATTCAGGATATAGAAATTGTAAGCTAGTTCACCAGGGATGTCAGTGAAACGGGAGGAAAGCCAATGGTGGTGGTGAACATTGAAATCTCCTAAAATGGAGATTTCAGCGAAAAGATAGTGGGATAGAATGTATTCCACTTTGGAAGTGAAGTACTGGAAGAATTTAGGATAGTCAGTAGAATTAGAAGAAAGGTAGATAGCGCAGATGTATTTAGTTTGAGTAAGTAAGCAAGTTTGGCAAGTAATTCATATACAGAGGGTGTAGAATTCGAGGGATTGAAGTTTGGGAATGTGAGAACAAGTTAGGTCGTTGCGTACATATACGCAACATTCACCTTTGGAATGAAACTGAATATAGAGAAAGTAGGAGGGTACAGAAAAGGAGTTGCTACCAGTCGTCCCAGACACTTGGGTTTCAGTGAGGAAGAGAAGGTTAGGTTTAGAAAAGAAGAGGTAGTGTTCAACGGATTGAAAAATTGACGAAAGGCCACGAATGTTGCAGAAGTTTATGAAAAGTGAGTCAGGCAGAGACCCAGAACATCTCGAATGGGCAGTAGCAGAACCAGCCCCGCTGCCCGGGACTGCGTTCCCTGTATCGGCAGCGGGGCTACCAGAAGTGGGGTCATTTATGGTCCCCTCCGCAGGGAACTCCGAGACTCTTTAAATCGATACCATTTTTTTTTTTTAATTTTGAAGAGATTGTATAGTGTATAAGATACATGTATGTGTGGCGAGGAATAGGGAGAGAAGTGTGTGTTTGAGAGCATGCTGGATTGCTCACAGGGTAGATGAGACACGACAAAAAGAAAGTCAAACTGTAGCTTCAGAACCGATTCCACAAAACTGAGACCGCTATTCTGTCTGCTGATTGTGTTATATTGCCAAATTCTTTTATCCATTTCTATTTCATTCCATATTTAAATACAGTCAATGAGTGCATCATATTAATTGATATTTCCATCAAACAGCGTCTTGGTATCTTCCGTAGAAGTTCGCCTATGAAAAAATCTATGGAAAATATAATTAAATTTTCATATATTCTGAAAAATAAGCTCTTATTTGATAATACAAACCCACTCTAATAGACAGAGTTTATTTCCACAACAGTTTCGATGCCCACTGGCATCCTCTTCGGGTGGATACAGAAAAACGAATAAACTCTGTCTATTAGAGTGGGTTCTTATTATCATATTTTTACCTTCACTCACGTAGAAAAAAGTGAAGATTTTTGCATTTATTAAGCCCTTATTTGTTTGAAGTTAGCCTTGTGCCCCGCTTTTTTCACTTTTTCATGACTGGGTATTGAATATTTTGTTCTTCCTAGAGATACCCCCTTTCCACACAAAGTAAAATAAGCATTTACCCCTTACTTATCCCTCACTTTCCTACTCCCATTCATACATGATAAGGGGAGGGAGGAATATGTAATAAATTGTAAATATTTTTTAGATTGTTTAAGGATAATTAAAGTGCAAATATGCTTTAGCCTTTGGAACAGGAAAAAGATACCCGAATATTTTTTTATATTTATGGAGATAAATACTTGGACCCAGTACAGTCAATCCTAGGACAACACGAGATAAGGACGCGGAATGATAAAGTGCTCGGTGCAGTAGAAGAGCCATTTTCTATATTAGGCTAGGTAAGGACGCGGAACGGAAAACATCAATTACAATAAGCCAATCAAAGAGATGTTATTCACGAATCACTATGCAGCGTTTTCTGTTTTTTTCCGGGTGCAACATCAATATTACAGTAAACCTTTTTATTTAAACATTATTTACAATAAACCAATTAATTAAAACCTCAATTACAATAATCCAGTTAAAGAGATATTTGTCACTTTGCAGCTTTTTCTGTTTCTTTGCAGCTGTGGACTGTTGCCAGCATAGATGGAGAATAACGTCGTTGTGTAAGCCTTTTGAACAGCAAAGCGAGCTGCTCGGTGATGAAGCTGATCTTATTTTTCTCGAATCTTTCATCCTGTAGTTCTTCTATAATATTATCAATAATTTCTTCATCTGTGAAGTCATTTGCACGTTTTTCATCCAGATACTTCAATATGTCCTTGACAAAGGAGCAAGATGTTAGTTTTGATGGAGTAGGAGATATGTTGATTTTTTTTATTTTGCTTAGTTTGATTTATTCTCCATGATGCCACAGCTCATATTCCAAGGATGTTTTCAGCTTCAGACAGTACTTTAAAAACGGTTTTCCGATGGTTAAGATGGAGATGTATAACAGCTGATCTTCTTTCTTTATTTTGAGTATGCCTGCTGGTACCATCGTTTCGTCCAGTTTTGTCTCTAGCTCTTCCAGAGAGGTGAATTGATCTCTTTCTTTATCTGCCTCCATTTCGGCTTGATGATAGGCCTTCTACTTCTGCTGTCGAGCCTCACCTGATGCTGAACTGGTCGGGCAAGGACAGCATCAGGTTTGAGTTTCTTCCTCTGTCACAACTTTCCTTCAGTGGCTGTTTTCCGATGTTTGTCATGATGTTCAATTTCGAAGTCTGATGTTTGAAAGTGCTTCTCGCAGAGATACAGGTATTTTTGTTGTTGTGGCTCCCAGTTTTCACGGGGGATTTTTTTTTACCCATATCTTTCCTTTGGGAGCAAGGTAGTTTACGTCCCCCTGACGCAAAAGGGGACACAAACTATACTAGGTCAAAGTTGAGGAACGTAAACTACACCAGGATCTTTAGGAGACATTTTTTAAATGAGATCATCAAATAAAACGTTAATACGAACGAAAATATTACGACTTAACCTAACCAATCGTCAATTTATATATGTACAGTACACGTATATATATATATATATATATATATATATATAATATATATATATTATATATATATAAATTGACGATTGGTTAGGTTAAGTCGTAATATTTTCGTTAGTTTTAACGTTTTTTTGATTAGGTATACGCGGACAAAGTTGGGGAACGCAGACTACACTAGGATAATGTGGGGAACGTAAACTACACCAGGATCTTTAGGAGACATTTTTTAAATGAGATCATCAAATAAAACGTTAATACGAACGAAAATATTACGACTTAACCTAACCAATCGTCAATTTATATATGTACAGTACACGTATATATATATATATATATATATATATATATATATATATATATATATATATATATATATATATATATAAATTGACGATTGGTTAGGTTAAGTCGTAATATTTTCGTTAGTTTTTAACGTTTTATTTGATTAGGTATACGCGGACAAAGTTGGGAACGCAGACTACACTAGGATAATGTGGGGAACGTAAACTACACTAGGCACCACAGGAGGACGTAAACTACACTTGCTTCTTCTTTTGTCTCGAAATAAAAACAAAGGTAAAACTTTACAAGACACCCGCTTTGCCATGAAACATGCTACAGTAACGAAACATATATCAATCGATAGAGCAGAAAAAATGGTGCAAGCAACTATGTATCATTTTGAAAATATTAGAAAATAACAAAGTTATGACACTATGAAGATGTTACTAGGCTTATCATAGCTTACACCATTTGGATCTTTTCCGTTTAGGTTAGGTCAACTGAATGCCCGGTTAGGTCAACTGTACGCCCTTGATGATTGGTTAGGTTAATTCGTGATATTTTCGTTAGTTTTAACGTTTTAAATGTCCGGTTAGGTCAACTGTACGCCCTTGATGATTGGTTACGTTAAGTCGTGATATTTTCGTTAGTTTTAAGAAAATATCACAACTTAACCTAACCAATCGTCAAGGGCGTACAGTTGACCTAACCGGGCATTCAGTTGACCTAACTGGCATTCAGTTAACCTACATTAAATATCTTATTTTCAACAAAATCGGAAACAGTATATGAAACGGAAAAGATCCAAATGGTGTAAGCTATGATAGGCCTAGTAACATCGTCATAGTGTCATAACTTTGTTATTTTCTAATATTTTCAAAATGATACATAGCTGCTTGCACCATTTTTTCTGCTCTATCGATTGATATATATTTCGTTACTGTAGCATGTTTCATGGCAATGCGGGTGTCTTGTAAAGTTTTACCAAAAGAAATAGTTGATTCTAAGTATGTATGTAGGCTGTGTAGCATATAAAACACAATGTTCACAATGACCATTCATCAGTTCAGTAAAAGAACAATGTGTGTAAAGAAACTAAGTAAAGGAGTAAATAGTAACTATAATATTAATTAAAAGTTAATTAATTAAAATAGGAAGTAAATAAAGGAGTAAATATAAATGAATAAATAAACTATAAATACAATTAATATAAAACACACCAAACAAATATATAAGAAAAAAATAAAAAATTCTCCACATAAACATAAGTAGTATCTGCAGAAATGAATTCTTCACGTTGAAGAACCAAATCAGATACTGTCACTAGTCCTGATGTGACCTTGAATATATATATATACGGAAGCGACAGCGATACGCGATCATGTAGCAGACGTGTTTGGTACTGACTAAGACGACACAGACCGACGGCCCTTCTACTGCACCGCGCGACAGTCGTTTTCTCTGCGTTCCGCGTCCTTATCTCGTGTAGTCCTAGGTCAATCCAATGTTGAAACCCTTTCTCGTATTCAATCTGTGATGTTCATTCTTTTCTATATCATCGGTTTTATTACAAATATTCCTGTATTTAATCCCTCTTACTGAAGGGGAGGAGCTTTTTTTTCAACTTGGTACTTTTTCATTCCATTCTCTTTTCAGTTCCATATTGAATACCCACTCCTAAAAGGGGAAGTGCGGGGCATGAGGCTAGTTTCTAACAAATAAGATTTAAGTTTATTTGAAAGTGTAGGTATATTTTCCATAGATTTATTTTTCTTTGGCAAACTTCTCCGCAAGTGAAAATCCTTCTTGAAGAAGTCCGATGTGTTACTTTGTGTGTGGTACAGTGAACTTACACCCTATCTCTGGGAATATTTCACATAATGTCTTTAATTTTCAAGATTCAAGGGTAGTAAGACTATTAGGCCGACATTATAAGTCGCTACGATGGTAAACGAGCGTGTGTATACTGTATATAATATATATATATATATATTGAAATTTGCCTCGTTAAAGTCAGTAAATCATATTTTACATGTTAGAGTGTAAATTAGTCCTTTATGTAAATTTCGCTTTTATGTAAATACGTCTGTGTTGAACATTATTCATGTATTTGTTTGTTGCACTAATCTGCGAGAATTGAATTACATAATTTTACTTCAGGCTTTACAAGTCCTTCATATTTGCATATGATAATGGGTAGGATTATTGCTCACTTCAAATGACTGTTCTATTCTTATCCTATTTTTGGTCTTTTGTCCTTATTTCACATTAAAGTTTGCGTTGGTATGTTCCTTTCTGACGCTAATCGGGGTCAGATCATTCATTCCGTTTATCTCCTTAACAGAGTAATGACACCCATCGAACCCAAACCGATATGTTCCTTTTTAATTAATACGATAAAGGTCGTATTTGCAATGACTATTTTTTATCACATCTCTCTTGTTGCATCTTTTTGACATTTATACGACTCTCCACTTTTTCTTCCAGAACTGTCAAGGTCTCCCTCCGCTAAGAGACACTTCAAAATATTTGTCCTTCTTTAAAAAGCCATTGTGATCGTCTTTTATTTCTATTTGCTTCGGTATCCACGCATTATTTTCACTGCTGTCATGTGCTTGTTGAATATTGTGTATCGTTGTTAGTTTGCATAGTCCTTTCGCAATATTACATTCCATTTCAACGTTAACCTTTCCCCTCTGTCCAATTCGGTCTATATTTTTCCTTCGCATTTCACACTCCAACTGACGCCAATTTTATTTTTTGTTCCATTTATTTTACTCTCGTTTCTCTCAAAGTTCAAAGTCGTCATTTTGTGGTGATTTAGATAAACTAAACGTGAGCATGAATCTTCTTTCATCGGAATGACGGTGATTGGAATGCGTCGTTAGCCTCTTAAACGCACATTATTTAATTTAATTTCGAACTTCTAAGCAGTTCGCAAACACAATTCATTCGTTTCTTTCCCTTATTTATTTTTGTTTTCGGAAAGTAATCAAACCGAGGGAAGACTTTGTCATTTCGACTCCCTCAGTTCTTTCCCCTTCTATTTTCTCTTATGACACATTTTTATATTCTAATACTTCTCATTTTCCTGCTCTGCTAAAGAAAAGAATATATATATATATATATATTATATATATATATATATATTATATATATATATATAGGCTGACCATACGTACCGTTTTGAACGGGACAGTACCGTTTTTTTTATGGGTTCTGTATGGGTTCTGTCACTGAAGAATAATTGTAAGCTCAATATGTTTATGTACTTACTTTTTCATGAATACAGAATATTACATAACCCCCGTCCCTTTTTTGCCATCCCAATGTCCCGTTTTTGTCTCAAGGAAATATGGTCAGCCTATATATATATATATATATATACACAAACTCAGAATGGTTCCCTGAGAACATTATATGTTAAACACAGACCGTGCATGGAACAAGGAACTCTTCTGGGAAAATTAACTCCACTATAGTCCGAATAAGTAATGGTAAATGACAAATACCATAGTTTTTTTCCTTTTTCATGATTTTAGCCCGACGTGGGCAACGGGTCTCTCGCAAAGAGATCCCATAAATATAGCTTCCCTCACCAGCTATCTGCAAAGCAGACAGGATCCAGCTTTGCAGATAGCTGGTGAGGGAAGCTATATTTATGGGATCTCTTTGCGAGAGACCCGTTGCCCACGTCGGGCTAAAATCATGAAAAAGGAAAAAAACTATGGTATTTGTCATTTACCATTACTTATTCGGACTATAGTGGAGTTAATTTTCCCAGAAGAGTTCCTTGTTCCATGCACGGTCTGTGTTTAACATATATATATATATATATATATTATATATATTATATATATATATACACACAACTCAGAATGGTCCCCTGAGAAACTTATATGTTAAACACAGACCGTGCATGGAACAAGGAACTCTTCTGGGAAAATTAAATCCACTATAGTCCGAATTCGGACTATAGTGGATTTAATTTTCCCAGAAGAGTTCCTTGTTCCATGCACGGTCTGTGTTTAACATATATATATATATATATATATATATATATATATATATATATATATATATATATATATATATATATATATATATATATATATATATATTATAGTGTCGCAAAAAATGCCCCTATTTTTATTTGGCCGTCATTTTATAATAGATGTATATTTTATTACTGGGAGCTCCTTTTTCATAAAGATAACAGATTGGAGTTTGTATTCCGCATATAGCTTTATGAATATAACTATACATTTCTGATCTTTCATTACTCAAACAGTGCTGCCGCGTTTGAAGCTGGAGCAGAAAATCAAGATCGTTGAGTGGTTTCATGTGACAAATTCTATGACGCGGATGCGGAGGAAATTTTGCACAGAATATGGATGCAGAGATCCATCCGATCATGCGCTGTTATAAAATTTCAAACAGAAGGAAGTGTTAGCGATCGACAAAAAAGGAATTGTGGTAGGCGACGATCCACAAGAACTGTGCAACACGTAAATATAGTTCATGAAATTACTGCGAGTAGTTCGCAGAAATCAATTGGACGTTTGTCAGCAAAAGTAGGTCTTTTACGAACATCTGTGCATCGTATGCTTCGTACTGAATTCGCAGCATGGATGTGAGCAAAGTAAGATATTGAGTCTTTTTAAACACACCCACTTCACTGACGAGTTTTATGTACATCTGTCTAATCATACTGGCGCTCCAATAGAGCTTCCATGTAGTGTTGCTAAACTCAACATTTGGGTCGCTGTTGGGTGGTATGGTGTAGTAGGTGTAGTAGGTCCCTACATCTTTGAGAATGAAACTAGAAAAGCAGTAATGGCAACGCAAAATTTATATCGTCAGATGCTACAAAATTTTTACTTACTACAATTAATTAGTTTATCCCGTAAAAGAAATAACTGCATTACTCCAAATTCAAAATAGTTTCAGCAGGATAGAGCACCTCTACACACTGCTTGTGAAACTCAACTGTTTGAGAAAGCAATTTTCCGTGCGACTAATCTCCCTTCATCTCCCTATCCTCATCTAACCTCACACCCCCTGACTTTTTGGCGGGAGTTAGATAAAAGACAGGATCTATTCTACCGAGCGTAAGTCACTTGAAGACCTGAAGGCCAAACTCTTTGAGGTAATGAACAACATCCCAGCTAAGCTATTTGCAAAAATTATGTTGTATAAGGTTGAATACCGTCAGAAAAAAATTGGTGATTACACTGAAGATGTGTTCAATTAAGTTCATAAACTTCTATATTTTACGTAACTACTGTGTTTTGTCTTTGGGTTTAGATTCCTTTTATGAGCTTAGAACACTTATTAGAATAGGCAAATTTTGGGGGCCACCTGGTATATAATATATAATATATATATATATATATATATGTGGTGTGTGTACGACTACTGATCCCTCTGCAAACATCCCACCTTATTTGGGAATTCCTATTGTCCATTCATCTACAAACCAAAGAAGATTAAACATCTGGCTAAGCCGTCTGCCGTCGCCGAGAACACAACTCAGACCCAGTGGATTCGTATCAGAGCGATGCTTATCATACACCTAAAACAATATATATATATATATATAGATATATATATATATATATATATATATATATACAGGGTGGGCGGAAAGTAGCTCCCTATTTTGGATTGGTAAAAAAATACGTATATTATCCATTTATTTCAGAAGAAATAATATGAAAAGTAGGCATACATGGTAGATTTTCTCTAAAATTCAATGTGGGCTCCAACTCTTTCCACCAGCTTCTGGAGCCGCCCAGGAATGGCGTCCACTGACTTTAGCAGGAACTCCGGCGGGATGGAGGACATGACTTCCCGAATTCGGTCCTCCAGTTCTTCCAATGTCCCTCGGTTTGGTGCGGTAGATTCTTCCTTTACCCACCCCCAAAGAAAGAAGTCGCACGGTGTCAAGTCGGGGCTCCTGGCTGGCCATTGATGTGGACCACGACGACCCATCCAACGCCCAGGGAAGTGGGCATCCAGCCACTCACGGACAACAAGAGCGAAGTGCGGAGGGGCGCCATCTTGCATAAATATCAGATCGTCGATGTTCTCCCATGTGCTGACAACCGGCCAGACCTCGTTTCGCAACATAGCAAGGTACCGCTCAGCATTCATGTGTTGGCAGAAGGAACGGGCCCACAACCTGATCTGAGGTCATACCACACCACACCGTTACACTGAACCGATTCTGCCGTTTTTCAGCGGTAACCGTGCGACTTCTTTCTTTGGGGTGGGTAAAGGAAGAAGTCTACCGCCCAAACCGAGGACATTGGAAGAACTGGAGGACCGAATTCGGGAAGTCATGTCCTCCATCCCGCCGGAGTTCCTGCTAAAGTCAGTGGACGCCATTCCTGGGCGGCTCCAGAAGCTGGTGGAAAGAGATGGAGCCCACATTGAATTTTAGAGAAAACTACCATGTATGCCTACCTTTCATATTATTCTTCTGAAATAAATGGATAATATACGTATTTTTTAACCAATCCACAATAGGGAGCTACTTTCCGCCCACCCTGTATATATATTGATATCATTGGTTTTTTTCCAAAGCATTTGTATATGATAATAAAAATTATTAAATAATAACCAACTTATTGAATCAATACACAATCAATGCTGCATATAAGAATCACGCCTGGTAATCACAAAATGATCCCCATATGCGGCTAAACCATATAACCGACAGTTATCAGAAAATGTTGTATTAAGTACTGTATAAACAACCCGCATAAGTATATAGTATTTCAAGTCTTTTTTGTATATTTTTATTTTTTATTAAAAAATCAAGCAATTTTTGATTGTTTATCATCAGACATTACTAATTTTTGAGCATTCTGTTCATATTTATATAAATTTTAAAATAATTATTAATTGGAGCATTGCTACATTCGCCATGTCGTCACAGAACTGTAAGAGCTTCTATCACTTCCTTAATGATTAACAATACTAAGGGTATTCCCCCTTTTACAGTTAGAAAAGCACCACCTTTATCAAATTAAAAAAGATTAATCAAGATTAAAAATAATCAAAATTGAAGTGAAAGATTAAAATAAAGATAAGTATGAAAGGGTAAGTAATACTAATCACTAATAATCTGATGATCAAAAAATACTTGATAACAAAAAGGTAAATATGGAAAGTCATAAAAAATCGTGTGAACAAATATAAAATTCTCTTAGTTTTTCTGGATGATTAACATCGGATGAAAAAATATAATCCATCCATCCGGATTTTACCAATCAAGATAACGGGCACCAAAAGTTACGAATGAAATAGCATTTAGATCGGGGAAGTGAAAAGTGATTTATATAAGCGGCTGATCCTTATAAAGAGATTTCACTGTATTTCACCTTCTGTGATTCCATTGACCAATTTTGTTATTTGTTTTTGAGGTATTGCAGCCGACTTTTATTTTATGGCTTTGACGAGGCCTTCCACGGATGTAGGTTTTGGTTACTGCTTCCTTTCTGGTTTACCAAACATATACCACACATGTTCTATTGGATTTGTATTCGGAGATTGACCTGGCCATGGAAGACGTCCAATTTCATGGTTATCATGCCACCTCTGTGTAGTAGGATTCTAGGGCACTATCTTCCATACATACACTTTGATGTGGAGATACATTTTCATTGAAATAGATGGGTAGCAGACCCTCTTCCAGGATCATATTTAGCTGAATTAACAGTTCCTGTGCGTACCACAACTTCTGTTCGCTTATTGGTCCAAACTGAACCCCACACCATTACAGAAAATCCCTCATGTTTTACAGTTGTTTGCAGATGCCTCAGGCCTCAGAGCACTTGTGATGGATTTTCCATACTCACACACGCCCACCGTCAGGAAATGAAGCGAACCGAAACTCATCCAAGAAGATTAAGGTGTTCTAAAAGAAAGAATTATGTTTGGCACTCGATGCCTTTGCTAAATTCCCTTCGATTTTGCTCTATTTACCAAAGTCCCATAATTCGACCTCTTGTGAAATCTGTCAATTTCCGGGAACCTCTGCCTGGTGCCCTTGTGAACTAAATATTAATTTATATCTGATAGTTACCTTATTGTGACAACTTGGTTTCAGTAGATTTATTCTTTTTTAGGGAATTTATGGACAATCATCGTAATCTTATTTACTTTTTTAACTCTCTCTCTCTCTCTCTCTCTCTCTCTCTCTCTCTCTCTCTCTCTCTCTCTCTACATATATCTGATTTCAAGTTAAAACCTTGATGATAAACGATACCTACTTTCAATTTAAGGGATAAACTAACCTATTATTCCAGAATTAGTGCTTGACCTTTGATTATTAACTTAGTTAATAAGTCCCGTCATTCATTATTAATCTAATTTTAATTTAACTGCCAAGCATTTACGTTGCTTTTAACGTGCCCACTTTAGTAAAGACCCTTCACGGGTAAAATGTCACCCAATTTTTACTTTAAACTTTAAACTTTAAACAGCAGAGAAAAAAGGACTTTAGATTTTTTGAAAATGATGTCGATAAAGATTTTAGTTGAATTTTCCTCTTTAAAGAACTTTAACAATTGTTTATGCAATTAAAGGCTAGTTATAGTTAAGTTAGGTTACGCTAAAATATGCCTAGGTTAAATTAGGTTTGGTTAAATCAGGTTAAATCAGCTTATTTTTCATTATCATTCTGCGGACCTATATAAGAACCTATTTGGTTGGCAAGACATAACATCTACATTTATAAAACTAACAACCTAACCTAACCTAATATGTGCTAATTTAAACTAACCTAACCACTTGTCGATTTTATTATGTTAAGTTAATCAGATGTCGTTAGCCCGGTTTGTACACGTCCAAATAATTTTGCCAAAAACTTTCGTAATCTAGAAAAACTTGCCGACGTCTCTAGAATTTATTCCTTTCTGAAGGTCCGAACGCCCTTTACAGAGAGTTGACAAAAATAAATAGACACCGCGATGGTTGTTCTCAAGAACAAATGGCAAAGCTTATCAATGGAATGGCAGAACGTGTGTCAACTTTACATATTAATGCAAAGGAGAAGCAACACGATTCTAAATATATATTGATTCAATATATCTGTTATTATTTATTGATTTTTATCATAAAATCAAAACTATGGAAAAAACAAAGGTGTCTATTTACTTTTGCCAACCTTCTGTATAAAACTTAATTTTAAAACGTGACGGTCATTATTTTTTCCGTTCTCTATAAACATTTTCTTGTAAATTGAACGATTTTAAACACAAGAAATAAACAGGTTTTGTTTTCTGTAGCATGTTTGCGTCTCCCGAGTGGTTTCAAAGTAGATGGTACAAGAATTTACATGGATTTAGGAAGAATTAAAAGGTGATTACGAAAAATTTTATGAGGTCGGTTTACTTAAAATTACGATACTAAAAACAAGGCACAAATATACGAAAGGAATCGCGTACCTTTCATAGACATTAATATTTATTTGAATATAATTTCATGAAGTATTTTTCGTCATTTAGATAACTTAATACTTAAATTCAGTAAATTGAATATACCATAATTGCGAGTGACTTGAATATCAATTTGCAAAATGAAACAAATCGTCCATTTGCGCTCGAATAGCGGAGTGTACAGTTATTAATAATATATATGTAAACACGAATCCTCTTATACGATGTTGGAACTTGGATATTTGTATATTTTGGAGTCGTAAGCTCAATTATTAATGATAATTATCTTTTCTATTATACAGAACAACATTACACGAACCACTAACGGAACGACAAATGGACTCTCTGAAATTAACAAAAAGAGAATTTATTGGGGGATGCAGAAAATACTCAGTACGATTGTGTTGAGACTTGAACGACCAAGAACGTGTGTTTAAGTTCTTCCATGAATCATTATTTGACATTTTCAAGTGGTTTTCCTTTAAATAGAAAAAAGCAATTTCTCCTAATGGTATATTATAACCATGGATCACTCCAGGAATTATTTTGTCAATAAAGAAAGAAATATATAGAAATAAATTAACTAAATAAATAATATAGATCTAGCAATAGGCCTACATTAATTAAATTAAATATAACTGTAAAACTTTCTAAATACAACATTTGGATAATTTTGAGCACTCAGTAAAATCCAAAAATGGAGAAAAGTTAAAAAATAACAACTAAAAGTTAATAATTTATTTATTATGAAATTTCGATAAACATCTTTTAAAATAATTACTTTACATCCAGAATGATAAACGCTTCTTTCGTATCTATAGACTCCAAACTATTACTGGTAAATATAAAACGCCAAAAATAGCGTTCATAACATTTCTGTACCAATGTTAAAGCTCGTTAAAAGAATCCCCATCAATTTGGCTGAAATTAACAACCAGGGGCGTAACTGGAGTGAAAAAGGTTGGGAGGGACGAACACAATCCTATTGTTAGAAGCATTCATTATCTCTGGGAGTAATTATAAAAGTTGAACAACTTTATAATTATTCCCATAGATAATGAGTGCTTTTAACAATAGGATTGTGTTCGTTCCCCCCCCCCCCCAACTCTTTTTATTCCAGTTACGCCCCTGTTAACAACTAAAGTGTTTACAAAGTATTCCATCAGTGCTATAAAAATTATTTGTATAAATATCCTTTTTATGGGTGGTGATCCATCACTAATAACAGCACTGTAGCCATTACAACTCGGTATTCAGCATAATATTTAAGAGAAGTGCAAAACAAGATAATTCATTATTTTAAATTATATAATTTAATATCTCCAAATCAATATGGTTTCTGTAATAAGATGTTGAATGAAATGGCTATCTTAAATCTTTAAATCTTTAATCGAGAAAGGTCAAGGTCACTAAAAGGGATAAAGAAATCATAACTTTCATTTTTATGGAATTGAGTAACGCTTTTGGTTTGATAGATCATAATATTCTCCTCAACAGACTATACTACTATGGCTTAGAGGTACTATTTATTTTTTATTCGTACAGTAAATATCATTTTGTAGCACTTAATAATATTTCAGCATATAAATTAATTATAAAATATGGTGTACCTCAAGGCAGTTGTGGATCCACTGTTTATATCTTTCAACCTTTCAAATGTTCCGTGCGATGATTCCTCATTTCACGAAGGTCAAGCTTGTTCGCCCCTCCTCTCGAGTTGGCCTGGTGAAGTAATGAGTTGGTTTCTTGTACTCTCCACCTCACATAGCCAGGTACGCCCGGCTCATCGGGGATTGTTCTGAGCCAGGCGTCTAATCTTTTTTGAAGATGTCCACCGTGTATATATATATATATATATATATATATATTATATACAGTGCCCGCGAAAAGTATCTGCCACCTCATTGTTTAAATTATGAAAAATAATGCATATTTAAAATTGTAAGAGCTCTTGAAAGAATTGCGCGATTTTTATCATATTACATAAATACTATAATCATAATATTACGTACATAAATAATCGGCATCTAAGTTGAACTCAATGTATTTTCAGCTATTTTGGGGTGTTGTGTTACTTGTTAATTTTCATGATTGCTACTTTCTTTAATTGAAGTCATTAAGTGTTCATTAAGAGTTATAAGTGCTTCAGAAAGTTTTTTAACACCAGCCATAAGTGCTATTTTAACATTACGAAAAGAAAATTACAACATTCCTCGGATAAGTAAAAAATTATCTCTGGCCAGAGCTGCAGTTCGTTTGTGGGTGAGCAGTGCAGATTCTGAAGGGCAGAGTTTCACACCCGTGGCCAAAAAGAGGTCTAGAAAGACTACCTATCGTACAGATAAAATCATGAAACGAGTGATCTTAGCTAATCCTACAATATCTGCACAAAAATTAAAGAATGACAATCCTGAACTCCGTGGACACGTCTCTATTCGTACCATTCAAGAACGTCTCCAAAAGGACCTAAAACTGCCAGCAAGGCATCCAGCCCGAAAACCATTGTTAATAGCACTTATGAAGAAAAAACGGATTGAATTTTGTAAGTAGTATGAAAATTGGACACCAGAACAATGGAAATAAGTTATGTTTAGCGACGAATCTACCTTCAAAACATTTTCATCTAGTCCTGGAATTGTTAGAAGACCAGCAAGAAGTAACAGGATGAACCCCAAATACACTATAAAAACTGTAAAACACCCTCCCAGTGTTATGGTTTGGAGGTGTTTTTCTGCTTATGGTCGTGGAGGTTTGTATTTTTTGCCACATAACACAACAATGAATGCAAAAATGTACATAAATGTACTGAACAACCATTTACTGACATTCATGATCATTCACTCTAGTGCATGGTTTCAACATGATGGGGTCCCATGTCACAGGGCTAAAAGTGTCTCTTTGCGGTTTAAAAACAATAAAGTGAAAGTGTTAGACTGGCTTGGTAATAGCCCAGACCTGAATCCCATAGAGAATATGTGGACAATCATCAAAAATAAGCTTCAAGATAGAGATACCGGTTCGCTCCCAAAATTGGAAGAAGCCCTGAAATCACTGTGGTGCACAGAAATAACTCCAGAATACTGAAGAAACTTGCTGTCAATGCCTGACTGCATAAAAGAAGTAAAAAGGGTGAAAGGAGAGATGAAAAAATACTAGAAGGTAGGTCTACATAAATTAATGGTGATAAAAGTTTTAAAAAACATATTTTAGGAATGGGTGGCAGATACTTTTCGCGGGCACTGTATATATATATATATATATATATATATATATATATATATATATATACACACACACACATTTCAAATGCAAAGAACACGCAGTATAAATAACGTAAAGAACGACGCTTGTATAGGAGAACATTCCGCGCAAGATGAGAAGAGAGAACGAACAAATGAAAAAATGAGGTAACCACCCGGGAATCGAACCCGGGATCTTCCGATTGCCGGTCAGATATGATAACCACTACACCATGGTCCTCACTCGATCAGAAGTCGAAATTCCTCTACGTACGAGATATATATATATATATATAATATATATATATATATATATTCCGCAGACGGCCTTTTTTCTTGCATGGATGTTAAAATACATTGAAATACACATTCAGTATTGAATTTAACAAAGTTTTGGAGTGGCTGACATCTAACAAACTATCGTTAAATATCAATGAAACGATTTTCAGGATTTTCAATAACAAACGAAATCTACAATTTTGAAGAAAATTTCACTTAGAAACCTGAAATTTCTAAAAAGCATTAAAAAATTACTAATCAGTAATGAATGGGGATTTGTTTTTGAAATTTTATTCGGCTCCGCAAAAGAATAAAATATCTAAATAAAATCAGATTACCAATAAGTAATTTTTTATGTTATAGAAATTTTGGCTTTTTAGGCTAACTTATTTCCGAAATTATACATTGGATCAAATGAACGTTCGATAGAAATTTGTTGGAGAATTCTTGACAAGAACTCGATATGAAGGAACGAAGAAGTTCCGTAAAAAGACTTCTGAAAGCGTTCTTTGTAATGATGATTAAGCTTAAAAAACATTTAGTTCCTAAATATATTTTATTTTATTAAGAAATTATTGTTGTTCCTTAAATAATGTTAAACACACTAACACACTCGCATTGGGAAACTTTGCTACCAAAGATTTAAACCCTATCTTTATTATTCAGAAGCGAACGCTAAAGCCGGCCGCACGCAGGATCGTCTTCCGACTTAAGACTGACGACTTGGGTCGTGACGACTCGAGTCGCGTTTGATTTTACATTGACAGACCCACACACTGACAGGACAGCAGCCCCACACACACTTCAGCGACCGCGACGCGATTCCCCAGAATTTCCCAGTCTTCCCAGGAAGACGATCCTGTTTGTGGCTGGCCTAAGAATATTAAGTGATGCTGATTTTTGTATGTTTTTTAACGAGTGCGCCATTCCAGAGAGTTGCAATTTCAAAGGTAAAAAATGTTACTAAAATGGCATATTTCACGTTCATTTACAAACTTACGAGCAAAATTATTAATTTACACTGAATTAATAAATACTTTATAACTCATCAAGATAGTCTCTCCTTCCCTACCAGGAGTAGAACTAGGCTAATGATTCCTAAAGGGTCTGTCGCGGCACACTACAGAGAGTCCGAGTGAAAGCAATAGAAATGTGCTCTGGGACGGGCGCAAAGTTTGGAAACCCCTGAACTAGGTAATTAAGTAATCCATCAGTCAGTTTAGATTATCTTCATTCCAAAAATCGACTATTTTTTTGGTTCGACAGCGATTATGGAGAGATCTAAGCACTTATCTTGAAGTTTTTGCTCATGTCAATTCGTTTATAATTAAATTTAAAATTTTTTGACAAAATAAATAATTAAAAATCTTTACATAAGCGCTATTATGATCTAATGCGTATAATGCATTATTTAGCTTAATTCTTATATTTTACTGCTAATCACTTGTATCTTATAAACTTATTAAGATTTTATACTTTGGATATTTTATATATTTAGTTGTGAATATCAACTATCAATGCAATGGTATATTACCTTTTAATTAATCTAAGAGCTTAATTAAACCAAGAGCTTATAAGGGCCAAACTGGAGTCATATAAATATCAACGCTCATAAATTTGTTATAAATTCTATGTTTAAATTACTGTAGTATATATACAGGGCGTCCCAAAAAAATTTATACATACTTTAAATACTTATAAAGGCAGTGTTTATTAAAATACATTTCATTTTCAAAATGTAATAGAATCTACAGACATTATTTAATTGTTTTGTCAACGCCTGTTTTCAAACTGACGTCCGTTCTGGTCCAGGCACTGCTGATAACGCGAAGCAATGGAATCGCAAACATCACGAAACATTTCGTTTGGTATTTGTGTGCATTCTCGTTCAATGGCTGCTCTCAATTCAGCGACTATTGCAGGTTTTATAGCGTAGACTTTGTCTTTTAAGTATCCCCATAAAAAAAAAGTCTAGTGGTGTGAGGTTTGGTGAACGCGGAGGGTATTCTACGAAACCCCTTCGTCCAATCCACATCCACATCGTGCCAAGTACCACTCGCAATACTCCACTCTTCGGTCCGGATCATCTTCATTAATAGCATGGACTAATCTTGGAATGTAACTTTTCCATGACAGCGCTTCAAAATGCGTTGGACAGACGATTCTGAAATTCCTACCTCACGACTCGCTTGCCGCACAGATTTTATTGGACTTTGGTGATACGTTTCCAGTACTCTTTCTTGCTTTGTGGGGCTTGTCGATGTCCGTGGTCTTCCGGAACGCTTCTTGTGGACATTCTGAACAGTTCCATCGGCTTCAAACTTATCTCTAATTCGAGTGATGGTAAGTCGCGTTGGTGGATCTGTTTGAAACTCCCTCCTAAACTGTCTTTGCACTTCAACTGCGTTTTCACACTTCCAGTAGCATTTTAGAATGAATTTCCTTTGTTCAAAGCTTAGTCTGACTGCCATTATTAATTCTAATGGGTTTAACTTGGAAAGAAAGAAACATCAATTGAGCTATCAGCTGTTAAAGTGTGTAAACATTTTTTTGGGACGCCCTGTATATATATAGTTGCTTCTAAAATTACTTGGACCACTCCCAAATTTGTCTATTTTTGATAAATCCCAGAGAGGCTAGCCATTCTTGACAACAATCATTCCTCTGAGGCTACCTGTATCGCAAAAAGGCAAATACTCATAAACAGCTTATCTTAATCCTTTGAAAACCTTTACTAAAGCGCATTCCACGTCAAATATGCAGGTGGTCCAAGTAATTTGAGAGGCCACTGTGTGTGTGTGTGCGTGCGCGTGTGTGTGCGTGTGTGTGTGTGCGCGTGTGTGTATATATATATATATATATATATATATATATATATATATATATATATATATATATATATATATATATATATATATATATATATATACATACAGGGTGTCCGAGAATTATCTGTACAATTTTTGGCTGTTATTAAAAGTCAACCATGAGGTGTAGAAATTCTGTGTTGTCCCATTTTACAGAGAATCTCATTAAGTTTTTTCTGATACCAAGTTTTGACAAGTTTTTTAGAAATTCCAGTGTGTCCGAACATTATCTGTACAATTTCATCTTTTAATAAAATTCTTGATAACACACGTAAAATTCTTAAACAAGATTATTTAGAATCTGTATTTTCAAAAGTTTCTTTTATTAAAGTAACGTTGTTACAAACATTCGATATGTGCACCATCAGTGATTCGCAAAACATCCAATCGATACTCCAAATGTTGCCATGTACGCTGCAGCATATCCACATCAATTCGCTCAATAGCAGCTGTGATTCTTGCTTTTAAATCATCAATGTCTGTCACCCGCGTACATTTCTAAAAAACTTGTCAAAACGTGGTATCAGAAACAACTTAATGAGATTCTCTGTAAAATGGGACAACACTGGAATTTCTACACTTCATGGTTGACTTTTAATAACAGCCAAAAATTGTACAGATAATTCTCGGACACCCTGTATATATATATATATATATATATATATATATATATATATATATATATATATATATATATATATATATATATATATATATATATATACCGACCGCAGGTCGATCCTGAACCGTCGTTCAAACTCAACAAAAGTAAGTAAGTAATATATATACCGGGTGTCCCATTCGAAATGAAACAACTTTGAAACTCTGTAATTTTTAAAGTATTAATGTGAGAATGTTAAAACTTTGCCAGTTACTACATCATATGCATAAGTTTTGTCATAATGTTTTTTGTTTGTTTCAGATTGAATTATGTTTACCCCACAAGAAAAAGCGAAATGTGTGTTATGGATGGCTGAGTTGAAGTCCCCTACTCTGGTGCAACGGCGATTCCGTACAACCTTTCACGAGGAACCACCCACCAGAAGCGACCTATATGCATGGACCAAGAAATTTGAGGAGACTGGCAGTGTTCTAAAGGAACACTCTGGAGGGCGAACAAGATCGGAAGATGTTGAACGAATACGCGGCGCCTTTGGTAGTAGCCCGAGAAAATCCATCCGTTGTGCCAGTGTCGAACTGCAGATTCCTCGTTCAACTATGCATAGAGTCGTGCGCAAGCGGCTGCAGCTCTATCCATATAAGCTTCAAACTGTTCAGCATTTAACATGTGAAGATCTTAACAAAAGGAAACATTATGCTATGCACAATGTATCTAATGTATCTAATGTATCTAAATGTTATAATTCACGTATATCATATGAAACTTTATGACATTGACTATTTACTGTGTGAATATTACATTGTTTGCATCATTCAATAAAAAATTATAAGGTTTCAAACTTGTTTCATTTCGAATGGGACACCCGGTATATATATATATATATGTAAAGGATGATTAACGCCCACGTCAACATTATGACACTTTAATATCAGACGTTTCGGAAATCAAACTCCCATCATCACTGGCTAAAAACAATAAAAAGTAAAAAAGTAAAAAAATATAAAACTGGTGAAAGACTAGTTATACAGTTACATAATTAAATTAATTTTAAAATTCTTTCAATAGTACAAGAACGAGAATAACATCACAGTGATAACACTAATCTCAAGTTCAAATAAGTTCAATAATTAATTAGACAAAATTAAACAAAACTAAAGCAGATTACAAATATATATAAAATATTAACTTAGTATGTTTAATTTGTACGTAGAACTATAGCCACACAACTTCGGCTTTTGTCTCTCTCTCTCTTCTCTCTCTCTCTCTCTCTCTCTCTCTATATATATATATATATATATATATAAGGACTCCATAATTCTCAGGTCTGTTTCATTTGCAAAGTGGTTAAAACTGAGAAATTGTTATTAAATGGATGGTTGTTACTTTCTCAATTTTCACGGATTGAGGACTTGGCTGGTCTGCTTAGTGGTAAAGAAATGCAACTACTAATGGCACTTGGAACAATCTTCCTCAATCCATTTTTCCTCCTGTCTGTGACCTCCCATCTTTCAAACAGATTATCCAGGCATCTCGTAAACTTTAGATCTTGATTTTGTCTCTTTTTCTTCTTCCATTAGGGGGATGGGGGCGTTTTTGGGGGGATTTGCCCTTGGCTCTTCCTTCCTGCATTAAAAAAATGTATGTATTAAGGTGTGTGTATGTATGTATTAACTAGTATAGAAACATTAAGCTTTACACCTATATTTCTCTTGGCTGAATGAGTAACGTGGCAGCTAACAAGGTTTGTGTCCTCAGTGGCAGCGCTTCGAGTCAGCGTCCGCAGCTCAGTGGGTAATTCCATTTCTCTATAAGCGAAGTGAAGACACTGAACTCGGGTGTTAAAGGAATGGGTAGCATTAGTTGGCCTGATCACTGTGCCAGTTTCTGGCCCTCCCCACTGATTATAATTACAGTGCTTCGAACCCATACGACTTAAGAAATTAAGAACAAATATATTTTTAATGGATTTTGAACTGAAGCTTAAGCTAGTGATTTGTTCTTAATTAAAAATTAACTTCCATGTAATAAGATTCTCTTAATAAAGATAAACTGAAAAGAAATAGCCATTCCCTCCAATAGATGGCACCAGACATGCATCTATTTTAAATTGACTTGCTATTAATCAATTAGTTTTTCAGCTGAAAAACCGGTATAATTAGCTAATTGGTTTTTAATACATATTTTTTGTCGTATTTCTGCGTATTAATAAATTCAAATACTGCGTGAAATGCGTTAAACTGCTGCCTGCAAAAGTTCTAATCACGGATTTTGGATTAAGAAATGGTTGGCCTCTCGTAATTTGATCTAATTTGAACATGTGTTGAAATTCAATTGTATGATTTGGATCCCAATGAAAATGATTGGTTTCTACTCAATTATTTTTCTGAAAAAGTTGATCTAATGAGAACACATTTCAATCAACTTCAGTTACCAGCGTACTGAATTCATAAATATTTTTAAATTTAAAAATTTAGAAATTTGCTTTTGGATACTGAAATAGTAAACAATTGGAAATTTATGGGAACAATAGAATGGAAGCTCAAAGGCAGAAAGGTAATCAAATACATCTGGTTTGTAATGATGGATATACTGTATGGGTACTGTAGTGCTCGTAGTTGATTGTTTTATGGCCTTTGGCCTTTGGTATGGCAATATTTTCAACCAGCCATTATAAAATGAGAGTAAACGTGCATAGAACAGTTTCTTCACGCACAAACAGACCATTCGATATGCTCTCTCTCTCTCTCTCTCTCTCTCTCTCTCTCTCTCCTCTCTCTCCCTCTCTCTCTCTCTATATATATATATATATATATATGAAAATTATTTCACGAAAGTGACACGTGAAAAATATTTATGATGAATAAAACCACGAAGGGAAAAGAAACACAAAGTGGTGCTCAAGCGCTTTCGTCTAATGACATCCTCAGGAACACTGGAGTGAAAGGAGAGTTCAAGGCAATATATAGGTTACAAAAATAAACATATATATATATATATATATATATATATATAGTAAGTATAGAAAAAATTGTGGGAGGAGCAAACACATTTTTATGGAAAAATGACACTTTTAGCACTTTGCCCGAAATTCAACATAAATTCAAATGGCTTGTTTATGAAACAGGTCACAAAAGAATAAAGAAATAAAAATAAATATAAATATAAATTGGAAAAAATTACAAAATAATGCCTTAGTGATATATACGTCACAGCCTAAATAACCATGAAGAAATAAAAAAAAATTGTAAGTGGAGTCTACAAATTCAAGCTCAAAAGGAAAGTTTACAATCAATTTAATAGATGATGCCAAATTGATATATATGTCACCAAGAAATAAAGAAATAAACCAAAAAAAATAAATTGTAAGAGAGGCACACAAATTTATAAGGGAAAAAAAAATTACCAAAGGTTTTTTAGTTATTGTCTGAATCATACATACTATGGTCACAAACGAATTAAAAGTACAAGTAAATATAAATTGGAAAACAAAATGATGCCTAGATGATATATAAAGAACTATAAAAATATATACAACATATATAAGGTATATAATATACGAAATATAAACGCAATATATAAGGAATATATATATATATATATATGCATAAGGGAAAAAATTACCAAAGGTTTTTATAATTATTGTCTGAAAAATCGGTAGGTCACAAAAGAATAAAGAAATAAAAATAAATATAAATTGGAAAAATTACAAATAATACAACTACACATGTATACCCGCATAGCCAAATATATATACATATACATACATATATACATACATACATACATACATACATACATATATATACATATACATATAAACACATACATACATATACACATATATAAGAAATACGCATACAACAATAAATTGAAAAATAAAATTGTAAGAGAAACATACAGATTTATAAGGAAAAAGAGACAAAAACAAATTTTTACCACAGATTTAGCAACCTGCCCTTTTTGTTTAAATCCACTCTGAAGGAATTCAGAGCAACGGGATCGAGTTGAAACAGACCTTTACTCATGTTAAAGTTATTTGTAAATTGAATTATAGCCGACTCAAGAATATTTCTATTAACAATGTTGCTAGAGTGAAACAAAACTGAAGCATTATTCCAATCAATACAATGGGATAACTCTGACAAATGGACAAAAAGGGCACTGGACAACTGTCCCGTTCTAACGGAATATTGATGCTGTTTTACACGCGTTTGCACATCCTTTCCCGTCTGACCTATGTAAAAGGAATCACATTGCTTACACCCAATTTTATAGATAATGCCTAAATTATTGGTAGGGCTATTTTTTACTATGATGTTTTTCACAATATTGTTATATGAAAAAACTACACTGATATCCAAAAGTTTAAGTACATTAGCAATGCCTAAGAAGCCCGAGAAAAATGGAAGTACTAAGATATTCTTTGACAAGGTGCGAGTGTTATTATTCACACGATAGAAAGTTCGTTTAGCCTTATTAAGACAAGATTCCATGAACGCAGATGGGTAACACAGCTCACTTCCAATACCGATGATGTTTTCCAATTCGGCATCGATGTATTCCGGACTGGCGATCCTAAGAGCGCGGAGAAACATTGAGGAAAATATGGCCTTTTTAATAGGGGTGTCATGACCAGAGTAAAAGTGTACGTAGGACAAATTGTTTGCTTTTTTCCGATAGATACTAGACTTAAAACCCGGGCTATTCCTATGTACACGCACATCCAAAAACGGGATTGAGTTGTCTTGTTCCACTTCTAAAGTAAACTTAATGGAGGGGACTTGGTCATTTAACTGAAGGAGGAAGTCATCCAGGTCACGATTCATGGGCCAGATACACAAAATATCGTCGACGTACCGCAACCAAAGGATGCCAACCCCCAGGATTCTCGGAATGTAAGTAATTTCAAAAAACTCCATATAAATATTGGAGAGAAGGGGCGACAAAGGGTTGCCCATGGCCATCCCAAAAACTTGTTGATAATGCTCGCCATTGAAAGTGAAAAACATCATAGTAAAAAATAGCCCTACCAATAATTTAGGCATTATCTATAAAATTGGGTGTAAGCAATGTGATTCCTTTTACATAGGTCAGACGGGAAAGGATTTTCAAACGCGTGTAAAACAGCATCAATATTCCGTTAGAACGGGACAGTTGTCCAGTGCTCTTTTTGTCCATTTGTCAGAGTTATCCCATTGTATTGAATGGAATAATGCTTCAGTTTTGTTTCACTCTAGCAACATTGTTAATAGAAATATTCTTGAGTCGGCTATAATTCAATTTACAAATAACTCTAACATGAGTAAAGGTCTGTTTCAACTCGATCCCGTTGCTCTGAATTCCTCAGAATGGATTTAAACAAAAAGGGCAGGTTGCTAAATCTGTGGTAAAAATTTGTTTTTGTCTCTTTTTCCTTATAAATCTGTATGTTTCTCTTACAATTTTATTTTTCAATTTATTGTTGTATGCGTATTTCTTATATATGTGTATATGTATGTATGTGTTTGTATGTATATATGTATATATGTATGTATGTATGTATGTATGTAATGTATATGTATATATATTTGGTTATGCGGGTATACATGTGTAGTTGTATTATTTGTAACTTTTCCAATTTATATTTATTTTTATTTCTTTATTCTTTTGTGACCTACCGATTTTTCAGACAATAATTATAAAAACCTTTGGTAATTTTTTCCCTTATGCATATATATATATATTATAATATATATATATATATATATATTCCTTATATATTGCGTTTATATTTCGTATATATACCTATATATGTTGTATATATTTTTTTTCTAGTTATATATCATCTAGGCATCATTTTGTTTTCCAATATATATTTACTTGTACTTTTTATTCGTTTGTGACCATAGTATGTATGATTCAGACAATAACTAAAAAACCTTTGATAATTTTTTTTTCCCTTATAAATTTGTGTGCCTCTCTTACAATTTATTTTTTTTGGTTTATTTCTTTATTTCTTTGTGACATATATATCAATTTGGCATCATCTATTAAATTGATTGTAAACTTTCCTTTTGAGCTTGAATTTGTAGACTCCACTTACAATTTTTTTTTTTTTTTTTTTTATCTGTTGGTTTATTTCTTTATGGTTATTTAGGCTGTGACGTATATATCACTAAGGCATTATTTTGTAATTTTTTCCAATTTATATTTATATTTATTTTTATTTCTTTATTCTTTTGTGACCTGTTTCATAAACAAGCCATTTGAATTTATGTTGAATTTCGGGCAAAGTGCTAAAAGTGTCATTTTTCCATAAAAATGTGTTTGCTCCTCCCACAATTTTTTCTATACTTATATATATATATATATTATATATATATATATATATATATATATATATGTTTATTTTTGTAACCTATATATTGCCTTGAACTCTCCTTTCATTCCAGTGTTCCTGAGGATGTCATTAGACGAAAGCGCTTGAGCACCACTTTGTTTCTTTTCCCTTCGTGGTTTTATTCATCATATATATATATATATATGCTCTCTACACACACACACACACACACATATATTATATATATATGAAAATTAACTCAGAATGGTCCCCTGAGGTGTTTTATGATACACACAGACCGTGCATGGAACAAGGAACTCTTCTGGGATAATTAAATCCACTATAGTCCGAATAAGTAATGGTAAATGACAAATACCATAGTTTTTCTTTTTCATGATGCTTGCCCGACGTGGGCAACGGGTCACTCGCAAAGAGGTCCCATAAATATAGTTTCCCTCACCAGCTATCTGCAAAGCAGACAGGATCCAGCTTTGGGACATGGATCTAGGGTTTAAAGCAGCCTAGCCCTGCTACATCTAAAACCTTTGGTTAGCTTCCGCCCGAATTGTTCATTCTGACGAAGGTCAAGCTTTTCACTCTACCTTAGACCTACAGTTTAACGTGGAATCCGAACCACGCCCCATCAGCAGCCCAGCGTCTTAACCACTAGGCCACCTATGGTACCCATTTATCTACCAACCACTTTCTTTATTATGTGGAAGGATGAACAGCTGGGTTTTGCTGCGCGCCGGCTGCCACCGGATCTCGAACCCGGGGCCGATGGATTCGTAGTCAGCGACGCTAACCACTACACCACTACAAAATTACGCCAACCATGATAAAAACAAGCGTCTTGAGTATAACGTGAGGACGCAAGCCAGTACGCTACAACAAAGTAAAAATTAGACCAATTTGACGCATATTTCAACATCTTTTCATACATAGAACATCATTCCGCTCAGTTGTCCCGTTCAAGGTACGAGAACCTCACAGCAGCATTGCCAAGCAAATAGGGGATCAAAGTACTGACGAGGCTTTTGTACGTGGTTCATTACTACAGAAAGCAACAATGCTCTGTGTTACTCTAGTCCAAAAAATATTTAGATCCGTATTCAATTTATATTCAATTTATTGTCATTATTATTAAATATATATAATATATTATTATCATTATTATTGTGTGTGTGTGTGTGTGGTGTGTGTGTGTGTGTGTGTGTGTGTTCTAATTTTTTATATAAAACGTTTTGACAGATTATAATTAGTGATGTCAATAACTTTATAATCCAATTTCTCTCTCATACGCCAAAAAAAAAAATATATATATAAAAATATATATATATATATATATATTAGTGGTGGACCGGATGTCAGTTTTTCAGCATCTGCGGATGCGAATTTTTAATTTCAATATCCGCGGATGCTGATGCGGATATTTAGTTAATCTATCAATATAATATAGAATTATGAATATATGACATAATTTTTCAAATTTCGTGATATTACTATTATGACAGGCAATGCATAAGAATTAAAATTAATATTAATGTTTTCATTATGATAAAAATAATAACTTTCTCAAGAGTTTCAGCCACAGAAAATTCAATGAAACAAGTTTCATTCAATTTTCTGTGTTACCAGGTATATATATTTTGAGGTTTATATATTTGTTTGTTCATTAATAATTAATTATTAATACTTTACATGAAATGTGCATGACTGAGCCTTATAAGCTACTTTATAAGCTAATTGAATTGTAAATTGCATAATTTATAAGAGGGAATATCCGCATAACAACCGCAGTCAGAAGTGCGGATGCGGATGTTAAAAATGATGCGGATAACCGGTCCACCACTAATATATAATAATATATATATATATATATATATATATATGCCTAAAATTCATATTATTTCTCTTTGATTCGCTAATAAGCATCATATCCCCCGATTTTCCTTTAATGCTTTGAATGTTTCTGATACCTCATTCATTCATTCATCATTCAATGAAGTTTCATTCATGTTTTGAGGGTCTTAGTATCCCATTAGTGTAAAACTCCATTACATCACTTATTCCACATAATGGCTGAAGTGAGAGAGACTTGGCCCCGATTTTCAGTTTGAGGATTTGATAAGTTTGAGCAAAATTTCATTCCTCATTCTGTTAAAGAAAATGCTGAAAATATGCTCGTGTTCACTTTTATATGGCATACAATCATACATACAGGGATGCCCATAAGTTCCAATTGGTTATAATTAAAGCGAAAATATAAAAATCAAAGAAAGTAAAAAGTTTTTAATAAATTTAGAAATATTTATTGATTAGTCAAAATATATAATATAACCATCTCAACAAATATTTTCTTTATCTTTTCTTTAAAATTCGCTAGATGGATTTTCGCTTTAATTATAACAGATTGGGACTTATGGGCCACCCTGTACATACAAACAGTATATATATACAGGGTGTCCCGTAAGTCTGGACCCATAGGGAAAAATAATAAAATTACAAAATAGTCCAAAAATTTATTTATAATATATTTTTTTATTATTTTTATTATTATTTTTATTATTTTTTTATTATGATCTTACTCCGCTGGAGTTTTATTTGTGGGGCCACTTGAAAGCCAAAGTGTACGAGGTCAAACTTCAGAACATTTTCCACCTTAAAGCACGCATTGTGGAGGCGTGTCAAGAAATTTCTGCGACTGTGATTCAGAAAGTGCTGTCGCAGTGGAGATTGCGTCTTCAACTATGTGTGCGACACAACGGCGGACACTTTGAACAGATTATGTAATAAATTTTTGGACTATTTTGTAATTTTATTATTTTTCCCTATGGGTCCAGACTTACGGGACACCCTGTATATATATATATATATATATATATATATATATATATATATATATATATATATTCGGGTGTTTCAGGAGGAAAGGTCAATACTTCGGGAGGTGATAGTATCGGTCATTGTGAGAAAAAAGTTCATATGAGCATGTGTCTAATTCTGAATGGTTACGGAGATAGAGCTGTTTGAATCTGATGCGCGCGCAGCTCTTCCTCCCCCCCGCGGTGGTCCCATTCAATGGCCACCAAGGTCTCCAGACGTCTCTCCGTTAGATTATTGTTTGTGGGGGTGGATGAAAAGTCAAGTTTACAAAAGAAAGATGGATACACGAGACGAATTGCTCGCGCGCATTTTAGATGCTGCTGCCCGCATAAAGGAACGTCAAGATCAACTCAGACGAACAACACGCGATCTTCGCACACGAGTTGCAAAGTGCAGTGAGGATGACAGTGGGATTTTCGAAAACGTATTGTAAACTGTAACAAATTTGTCATTTCTGTATCTGATACCATTCAAAATGCCATTGTTTAAACATTAAATGTTAGAAACAGTAATTGGTTTCTCTTTCTTGATTACCATTAACAATGCTTTTGTATTTGTAGATTCAAACAGCTCTATCTCCGTAACCATTCAGAATTAGACACATGTTCATATGAACTTTTTTTCTCACAGTGACCGATACTATCACTTCCGAAAGTATTGACCTTTCCTCCTGAAACACCCTGTATATATATTTCCTTCTATGCCTGTTTTACTTTTTTTTCCTCCAAGATACAACCTATTTTGCGATGCAGTGCCAGTGTTTGGACCTGTTTTTTTCCTGAATATCGTTCAACAATTTATAAAACACTAAATTCGGCATCCATTCTCACTACTTCGGTGATTCGGAATTTATTTTACAAAAGAATTTCTTTTACTCATTATTTTTCACTTTGATTTCAAAGAATTGTTTTTATTTACTTCATTATTTAAATGAAGTAAAGAAAATTATAAAGAAAATTATAAAGAAAATTATAAAGAAAATTATAAAGGAATACCTTTTGTTGGTTCTAAAACTCAGAATTTCTGAAATATATTTTAAAGGTAATATCCATGTCCCATATCCCCCAAAGGAAGTCGGGGGATTAGGGGGCCAAACCTTAGCCTGAGTCAATTAAAGGGTGGATGGCCAGCGTGCCATGTCGCTTGGCCGTGACGTAACATACAGAAAAAACAACCGCCCAGCTCTTGGTAGCAGTGGGGTTCGAAACTATGACTCAACGGAGTCTTAACACTGCCGGGCAGCGCCCTAACTAATCAAACCGAGAAACGCTCGTAAACAAAAACACTTTCGGAGATAAAGTTTTACGAAAAATCACAATCGTAAATCGCTTTTCTCTCACCAATTTATTTATTACGAAACTTCTTTACGATTTTCAGCTTTAAGTTAACCTCATAACGAATACCTCCCTTTAAATTTATACGGTAATTTTTTACTATATTTATCATATATGCACCGAGCGCTCATTCGTCATTCTATATTAAAAAGATAAAAATAGAAAGACAGGAAGTGATACGAGAATAAATTGAAACATTAAAATTAAACAAAACATCCAAAATAAAATTGAAATTATATATATACAGGGTGATTCAAAAGTCAGGTTACATAGGGAAATACTGTATTATGTAATGATACAGGGGAATAGTCACATCACATGTTCGATAGGGCCACCGTTAACGGCAATGCACTTGTGCAGCCAGCTAGGAATATCACATCAATGCGCTCCTCCTTCGATAACATCTCATAACAGAAAAGCCCTATGTAACCTGACTTCTGAATCACCCTGTATATATATATATATATATATATATATATATATATATATATATATGATACACACAAACCGTGCATGGAACAAGGAACTCTTCTGGGATAATTAAATCCACTATAGTCCGAATAAGTAATGGTAAATAACCCTAGATCCTTGTCCCAAAGCTGGATCCTGTCTGCTTTGCAGATAGCTGGTGAGGGAAGCTATATTTATGGGACCTCTTTGCGAGAGACCAGTTGCCCACGTCGGGCTTGCATCATGAAAAAGAAAAACTGTGGTATTTGTCATTTACCATTACTTATTCGGACTATAGTGGATTTAATTATCCCAGAAGAGTTCCTTGTTCCATGCACGGTTTGTGTGTATCATAAAAAACTCAGGGAACCATTCTGAGTTCATTCCCATATATATATATATATATATATATATATATATATATATATATATATATACTATATAAATGGAAGAAGGATTGTAGTATAAAAAGAATAACGAAAAGCGTTGAAATAAAAGTAAAAAATATAAAAATATTACGGGATTAGGGATTAGAGAACAGACGAGTCCAAAAAGTACTGAACAAAACTGATAAAAAGAAATTAATTAGTAACAGATAAGAAAGATAAAAAGGGGAATTGAAAATAAAACTAATAAAAATGTACGAAGAAAGAATAAGACCTATCTACAGGGTGTTCCGTAAGTTCCTTTCATTTACTTACCCTCGCCCTGTTCTAGGAGAAAAAAAAAAGGTTCAGGGGGTAGAGGGATTTATAGGACACCCTATATAATATATATATATTGGTATACGTTTTGCCGACGATCCTCTTAACCTAACTTAACCAAAATTAACCAAATTTGACCTATAAATTAGTTTGACCTTGATAAAAGGACACAAACTTCAGCTACAAATTATTATGACCTTGGTCAAAAAATATTTATTTTGTCAATAAATATGTCATCGCGGGCATATTTGCGAGGTTCGAGGTTCGATAAATAAAACAGAAAACAGCGAACGATCGGAAAGCGTTACCTCAAAAGATATGGTCCTTTATCAGTTTCATTTATCTCTTTGAGTAACTACCATAAATTGACCACAAAAATATATAATTCAAATAAAAAGCCTAAAATACAGTTTTGATCTCTTTCGAAAATTAACATAAAAACTTCCAAATTTAGACTTTCAGCATTTGGTTGTCATAAAGTTAAAAGCAAAATGGTTTCATTGGTTGAGTTTAATCACTTTTTTATAATGAAATTGCGAACTTCTGACGTCATAAACGAAATAAGAAGTACTGATTACGTCAGAGAAAGTTTTTATGTCGCCCTTTTTAGCATAATATTATTAACCGTCTTTCTACATTTACCAATTTTACTTATTATAAAAAAGTTTAAATATTTAAAAATTTTAAGTTATAACCCACTATCAAATAATTGCAGTTTTTCGATTTAAGCCCCCCAAAGTGTAATTTATGGGCTTCATATCTCCCTCATGAGACCATAATTGAATATTCATGGCTATACTAAAATGTCTTTCATCATAATTCCACGTTTACAGAGCTTCCGAGATAATGGAATTGTTATTATACAGTTTTTTGTAAATAATATCAAAATATAATTAATTAACGGCTATTCCCTTAATGAAACATCTATTATTACGTGGTAGGACAATAATTAATGATAAAAGAATTCCCAATCGGATGTTGAAATACGACTTAGTGCTCTGCAAATGCTGTACGAATATCTGACAGTTGATTTACTCACTAGAAATGAAAATGAGATTCAAGGTAGCTGTCAGGCACCAAAGATTAATTAATCTCTGTCATTTACCGTCAAACACAACTGTTGAACCAGCTATAACACGGACCATGAGGATGATGCTTGATTTGTATTTACAAAATTTGTTTTACAGAAAATTTATATTCACCGATGAAGAAATTTTGCCATATTGCTGAAAAGAAAAAAAAAAGATAAAAATCATTTCTCTCTAACCAATTGTCAGAGTTTGGATTTAATTAAGAAAGATAAACAATTTGTCCAAGACGCTGCTGGGAAGCATTTTTGTTATAAAGAAAACGCTTTTTTGACGAAGGTACGGTTCGTGTTTATTCTTATGCCATAAAAATTGTTTTATGGCATAAAGTTATTGAAGCACGTAGTACTTGAATGAAAACTTTAAAATTATTATTGCTGTTAAGGCAGTTATAATTTCAGGAAGGTAATGGCTAGCTATTAAGTTAAACGAGGATTAGGCATAAAAGATGACGAAATGTTGTTGCAAACGAGTAGAAACACTCTCTAAAAATGTCATTCTGTCTTTGTCTTTGAAATTTCTCATTGATCGACACTCGACAGCAAGAATAGCGAAGCAGACTTCAGAGATAAAGCGTGAACTGTTAAAATAAAGACCGGACATACATAAACATCGTTCGTACACGGAGGGCCAAATCGGCAGAAATCAATTTCTCACCCGGAGAAAACTGTTCGCCACCGCCTCCTCCGCTCGCTTTAGACGGCCGAAGCCGCCGGGGAAGAGTCCGAGTCTACCTACGATTCTCAGCGTTTCCTTCAAATTATAAAAGTTGTTCATAAAACAACCTCATAAATTTATTGCTATTTTTTATTAAAGTTATTTTGTCACGTATGGCTGCTTCACAGTATTAGCTCTATTTTAATTTTAGGAGTTTATAGCAATTAGCTTCATTCATTCATTTATAAAACCTTTTGTTTTATCTGGATTGGGTTGTTGTGTTAAAGGTACAAGGTTGTACGTAAAAACAATATATAATATTATTCAAAGGGAATAATTAAAATTATGAATGGAAATTAAAACAAAAATTTTATTTTAATATAATAAAATTATAATAAAAGGTGAAGCCCAAAATCTAATTAATTTCAATTATCTTCATTCTTTCAAATAATTTCTTTAGTTGAGACGCTATTTCTAGTTTAGTTAGTTATGTCCGTTTTCTCATTGTACCAAATGCTCTGAGACACTAGCACCCGGACCTCCTCATCATTGTTTTAACGATGATAAATAAATGAACGTATTTTTATTTGCTGAAGAAGTAATTTCAAACGAATGAAATCGCAAATTCCAAGAAAGAAATCGTAAAAATAGTTAAAAAGTCGTAAACATTTATAGACATTGTACAATGTACATAATACGCAGTGTAATAAATAACTTGTGGGAATCTGGTTTGCAAGCCAATGTATGACTAGTCTGATTTTATTCAAATTATTCAGAAGAATGTTAAGGTCAATAAATCTATTTGAAAATCTGTGTCCTGTCACACACACACACACACACACACACCACACACACACACACACACCACACACACACACAAGGCTTCCGTAGTAACCGCGGCATCTGACGATAGAGTGTATGAGTTTGTGCTTTAGTTATAGCGACTAGTGGAAGAAACCAACGTGAGTGACGAATCTCACCTAACCTAATACACACACACACACACACACATGATATATATATATATATATATATATATATATATATATTATATATATATATATATATATATATATATATATATATTTATATATATATGAGGGGAGGTGATGTCTGTTTGTTTGTTCTATGTTCGTTTATACACGCCTAAACGGCTAGGGTAATCTTCACTAAATTTATTATACACATTAAGGGAGAACCAGGGAAGGTTTTAGTAATACACCCGCTCCCCCCATTCCCCCCTAGTTGTGTTTCGGAAGCTTTTGTTGCGCAAAGTGCAGCGGGCGTTCTAGTATATATATATATAATATATATATATATATATATATATATATATAATATTCTACAAACAAACAAACATAATCTACACGTGGAAGGAAGACAACAATATGAAGTTTAACACTGAGAAATTTCAGCTGTTACGGTACGGAAAAAGAGAGGACCTAAAATCCATGGAATATTATACCCCAAATGGAGAGGAAATTCAGAGAAATTCCAGAGCAAAAGATTTAACCCTTTACTGCCCAAATATTTTGTAAGGTTAAGTTATGAATGCGTGTATTTGAAAGGTTATAAATTTGTCCTTTTGGGCAGTAAAGGGTTAAGGGTTGTAATGACTGATGATGCGAAATTTGAAACACAACATAAGATAACAGATACTGAGAACATTTAAACGAAGGGATAGGAATGTAATGATTCCTCTACTGAAAACACTGATCATACCCAAATTGGAATATTGCTCGGTCCTAACATGCCCATATAAAAAAGAAGACAGAAGACATTAGACAACTAGAGGGGATTCAGAGAAGTTTCACAGCCAAGATCAAGGGGTGCAAAGAACTAAATTACTGGGAAAGGTTACGCGAATTAAACCTATATTCACTGGGAAGGAGGAGAGAGAGAGAGATACACACCAATATTTACACTTGGAAAATAATGGAGAAACTAGTCCCTAATCTTACTCTGAACCCTGTAACTTCCCAAACAATGGTGGAAAGTAGAAAAGGAAGACTGTGTCATGTTCCCAAATTAAAGGTTAGAGAGGGAACATCCTTAACCCTGAAAGAAAATAGTTTTGTTGTGGGAGGACCAAAACTGTTTACTCAGCTGCCCAAAGACCTAAGGAACACGAGTTGTGTTGCAGTGGACATCTTCAAAAGAAGATTAGACACCTGGCTCAGAACAATCCCCGATGAGCCGGGCGTACCTGGCCATGTGAGGTGGAGAGTACAAGAAACCAACTCACTATTTCACCAGGCCAACTCGAGAGGAGGGGCGACAACCTTGACCTTCGTGAAATGAGGAATCAACGCGCGGAACATTTGAAAGGTTGACAGGAAAGATATATACTTGGGGCACTCAATATATTTTGCCCTACCCTTTTTTCTTAGCTAAATAATAGGCCATGGGGCTGAAATGTCTTTTGGGCCGTAAGTTTCAACTTTCTGCGCTTCAAATAACCGGATTTTTCCAGTTTGAACCTCCTCTCCTTGCATAAAACCGCTTTTAAACGCCCTTCTATAAAACCAATGGTTAATGCAGTTTTCGAAAATGGCGTCTGACAGTGATGTGCGTCATAAACAGAGAGCTGTTATCGAGTTCTTAACTGCAGAGAAAGAAACAGTTGCAAATATTCACAAACGTCTACAAAACGTTTACGGAGATGCTGTTGTTGATCGAAGCACAGTTTGACGCTGATCTAAACGTGTGAGATCATCGGAGAGAGGGAGAGCCAGCCTCGATGATGAGCCGCGCAGCGGTCGCCCGGCATCGGCTGACACATCTCACACTGTGCAACGTGCTAACAGCATCATTTGATCAAATCGGCGCGTCACATACAAAGAGCTATCACTGGAGCTAGGAATTAGTGAAGGAAGTGTGAATACGATAATTCAGCAACTGAGATACTCAAAAGTGTGTTCACGGTTTGTTCCTTGCGAGCTGACTGAAGATCACAAAGCTCAAAGAAAAGAAATTGTTTCTGAGTCGTTGGTTCGATACGAGACAGAAGGGGATGACTTCTTTTCACGAATTGTGACTGGGGATGAGACTTGGGTACACCACTTTGAACCTAAAACAAAACACCAATCCATGGAGTGGCATCACTCAGACTCCCCACGCAAGAAAGAGTTCAAAATGGCTTCCTCTGCAAGAAAGGTTATGTCCACCATCTTCTAGGACATGAATGGGATGATTCTGGTGGACATTATGAAGAAAGAACAAACAATCAACTCAGAGGCATACAGTGCTACCCTACAGAGACTCTAGAGATGTATAAAGCGAGTTCGACCGGAGAGAAAACTGGAAGACGTCTGCGAAAAATGCTCTGTATGAATTGGTCCACAATTAACCCACCCCTTATATCTCCAGTCTATACTATAGAGTAGATCAAGTCTAGCCTAGAGGGGTCAGCCTAGAGATTCCGAAAATAGTCCAGAGCGGGCAGATAAATTGAGGTCCACAGTAGGATTCCTCACAAGAATTAGGTTAGGGCAATCTACCTTCACCTTTGTTAAGCTATGAGTTGATGCTGGGTCTTAGGCCACAATGTAGGCCTAACTTGTCTGACCCAGCTTAATTTAATGAGATTAACTTTGGTGTAAAAACTCAATTAGTCACTTACTTTTTGTTATCGGAGTGTCTCCCTTCTCCGGTTATGTTTTCGAGAGCGCACTTTGCTGGTACGTCCTCTCGCCCCGTTCTTCGTTTTCGTTCTCCCTTTGTTCTCCTCTTCGCGGGGCTTCTTGTACCAGCGTTGTCTTGGTTTATTCCTCGGTTGGTTGAGCGGTAATGTATCTCCATTACCGAGCACGCTCCTCCCACACAGTATATAAATACTAGTGTGGAGAATAACTCTGGTGAGCAACCAATTGGTTTCTTCCACCCAGTTATTGACATAAAAGGAATTTAATAATTGTTAGATTAACTACCTACCTACTCAGTGAACCATTTTCGTTACCTCCCAACTACCCACTCATCAGTTTTCCATATACTGGGGGCCCCGGGAGATAAAAATTTTGGTGTCATTGTCACCAATTTTTGTCTGAGTGTAGACTAGCTAACTATTTAACTGTAAATGCCTGTTAATCTGATTAACAGTGCCTATCCTCACCTTCTCATGGAGAAGATGTAGCATTTAATTAGAAGATAAAATATACATCCATAGGATGAAACTGTCTATGGTCTTTACCATAAGAAAAGAAAAATGAAAGTTAGAAGATAAAATTACAATTCCCCAGCATCTATTTTTTGTTGTAAAATAGTCGCGCCTTTAATGCTGTTTGTCGCTGAGGTCTTGTGTCTATCAATGTTGTAGTAGGATGCGTCACCACTCCTACTGTCAAAGGAATAGTTACTGGAAGTTCAGTGTCTCCAGTTGTTACTGTCAGTGGAGAAGGTTCTCCAAAGTCCATTGTTTTGGGTCCAGACTCTAAAGGGTACAAAAGAGAAATGTCTTTGTTGTGTCACCCGTTGAAGTCCTTAATTTGACCACTCTTGTTACCCCGTCTGCCCCTGGTCTGAGTTCTGAAACTCTAGCCAGAGGCCAGTATTGTCTTGGAGTACTGTCATGTATGAGAACAAGGTCCCTACCTTAATTGTGTCAGACCAATCCTTCTTAGTCATTTGTTTATGTCTCTCCCTTAGACCCATCAAGTACTCAGTTTTCCACTGTTTAATGAAATGAGCTTTAACTCTAGTTAAATGTTGTAACTTAGTCTGGAGCTCATCATGTCGTTGAGTCCAGTTTGGGTCTTCTGAAGAGTCTATATTGTAGTCCGGCAGGAGACTAACTTGTTCTCCCCGAATCAAATGATTTGGAGTTAATGGTTCTGGGTCATTAATGTTGTCACTCACATAAGTGAGTGGTCTATTGTTAATGATGTTCTCAATCTCAGCCAGGAGAGTGAGTAACCCAAATAAGTGTATCTGTTTTTTGCCAATTGCTTTCTTCAAGCAATTCTTTACTGTTTGTATATTCCTCTCCCAGATAGAACCATACCAAGGAGAGGCAACCGGAATATACTTCCACTTTATGTTTGTATTTTGTATATATAATTGTGTGATTTCATTGCTTAACAAGTCATGGATGACTTGTTCACCAGCTTTGAAATATGTAGCATTGTCAGTCCAAACTGTCTTTGGTACTGAATGTCGTGCACAGAATCTCTTAAAGACAGCAACAAAAGATTCTGCTGTAAGGTCCTCCACAACATCCAAATAAACAGCTCGTGAGGCAGCACATGTAAACAGTACAATGTACATTTTTTGTTCAGTGTCACCCACCCTACAGTCAATGCTCCTGTATAGTCAATGCCTACAGTCTCAAAGGGTCTGTTGAGAGTAACTCTCTCCTCTGGCAAAGCAGGAGGATTTGGTTTCCTATAGGGCCTAGCATGAATACGCCTACATGTGACACACTCACTCAGGACTGTTTTAACAGTGATCCTTCCCTTGGGTATCCAATAAGTTTTCTTAATGTAGTTAGTGTCTGTGGTACCCCCATATGATATACATCATTGTGTGTTTTTTTGATTATTAATGTTGTCAAATAGCTAAATCTAGGTAAAAGGATTGGATTTTTGCTTTTGTATGACAGTTTTGATTTGTCTAATCTCCCTTTACACCTTAGAAGGCCTTCCTCATCTCTGAACAAGTTAGATCCACAACTACTGATGGTACAGGTTCTTTTGTTTGTTTCCCATTTGTTAAGAATTCTAACTCTTTATTGTACTCTTTTTGTTGGGCTTGGCCTATCCAGTATTGGGTTGCAACTTCTGTATAATTATGATTATTTTTATTTAGCTGTTTGTTAATTGTAGCTAAACAGTTGTGAGCAAACCTCAAACAGTAGGCTGTCACCCTGACAAGTTTGTTGAAATCAGAATACTTTTCATAATTAGTGATTGGTTCAACCTTTTCATTTGAAAAGATTAAATTTAATGTCAAGTTAACTTGTTCCACAGGCCATTGGTCTGTATCACAGAGCCACTTAGGTCCCATAAACCAAGTTTTGTTTGACTTCAACAACTTGTAGGATAAACCTCTGGTCAGAAAGTCTGCGGGATTCTGTTTAGTTGGAACATAGTGAAAGTTTACTTGTAGGCTTCATTAGCGTCAGCTATTTCTTTTAGCCTATTTCTTACAAAGATATTCTTACTATTAATGCTATCATTCCGTATCCAGGCAAGACAAATCTGACTGTCAAGCCAGACGTGGATATTAGTTATGAACACATCATAGTAAGCATCCTTAAGCAATGAAATGGTTTTAATGGCTAATGTAGCAGCCAATAGTTCCAATTGAGGTATGGTTCGGGTAGGTTTGAGAGGTGCAACTTTCCCTTTTGCATAAATTAGATGACTTTCTGTAGGGCTTACAAGATACGCACAGCACCCATAAGCTTGTGTGCTTGCATCAGCAAACACATGAAGCCTCTGGGGCTTATCCCTAAACCCACAGCACCTTTGAATTTTAATGTTCTGCACTTTTGTTAAATCAGTAGCTAACTTCTTCCAAGATTTTTGATTTTCATTTGTTATTGGATCATCCCACCCAACATTTGTCCTCCAAATTTCTTGGAGGAGAATCTTTGATTTTATTGTTGAAGGCAGGAATAGACCCATAGGATCAAAAATTTTGGAAGCCTCTGATAATATTTGTCTTTTAGTATTTGCTTCCTCATCAAGTTTAAAACCTTTAGTACAGATTGAATCATGACTGTTAGAAGTTGCATCCAAATACCAGTTCATACCTAAAGTTTTAACTCTGTCTGATGGCTCAGTAAGACCATTATTATCTTTTAAAATCTTTTTGTTTAAATCCTCATTATTTGAAATCCACTCTCTAAGTTCAAAGTTACCTTGTTGCATAATGTTTTGAGAGTGTTCATAGACTTCAGATAATTCAGATTTTGTTGTCGTTGAGCCTATTAGATTGTCTACGTAAAAATGTTCCTTAAGGAAGTTCAATGTTAGAGTGTTATTAAACTGGTTTAAATGATGTTTAATTGTCAATGCTAATAGGCTAGGTGAGCAATTGGCTCCAAACAACACAACATTAAATCTATAGGTTATGAACCCTTTATTCAAATCAAATGGATCCTTGAACCATAAGAACCTAAGTTGGTTCTTATCATATTCATTTTTAAGATTTATTCTCAAAAATGCCTTTGAAATGTCACTTTGTACAGCATATTTGTCTAACCTGAACTCAGTAAGATCTTCACAAGGTCAGAAATGAGATTAGGACCCTCAATCAAGCAATCATTCAAACTGTGTTTATCACTGTCTTTGAGGCTACAATTATATACTACTCTGAGTTTTGTTGTTGGGGCATCTTGTCGATAAACCCCCCTGTGGGTTAAATAATGACAACCATCTTTTTTAAAAGGGTTATCTGTTACTTCTTCGATGAAGCCTTTCTGTAGCTGTTCTTTGAAGACATCATTATATATTTTTACATTATTTTCTTGTTTGAGTTTTTTCATTACTTTATATAAATGTCCTTTAGCTATTTTGAGATTATCTCTTAAAGTTGGACAATTTATTTTCCAAGGTAACTCAATGAAATAACTATTGTCTTTACACTGAATGGTGTCTTCAAATCTTTCTACCATTAACTGATCTTCTGAAGTTTGATGTGTGTCATGTATACCCACAGATTCTAGCAACCATAAAGTTTGAATTGCCTCATCCAAAGTTTCATTTGATAATGATGAATTAATGTTCTCAGTTGAGATAATATTATTCAAAGTGTTGCTATTCTTACAGGTGTTATGTAGGACTGAGTTGAGGCACATAGTATTTGTTGGTCATGCACTGTTTTGGTTTAGGTCTAGGTTGTATTCTGATAGGTCACCCAAAGGGGCTATCCCTGATGGAGTCTGAATAGCTATACCATTACCTATCTCTACTATGCCCTTATGAATAAGATTAATATAATCTGCCCCTATTAGCATTTCAATGTTAGCTATTGTGTTGTTAGTGATATGTCTATCAGCTATTTTGTAGTGTTTTTTCAAATGATTTATGGTTTGTTCTAGTTTGGGTATAACCAGTTTGTTTTGTCCTACTTTAGAAATAATAACTGCTTCAATTTTCTTGAATTTACTTTCTAAATGTAGTTCCAGGTCAATTGTCTTATAGCTATTTTTGTCCGAGTTATCCTTAACAAAGGACGCAATATTGAGGTTTTGTTCATTCGGGTTTGGTGTCAAACCCAATTTATTAACTACATTTTTTGAAACAAATGTTTGTTGAGAACAACAGTCTATAAGACATCTCACTGGAGTGGTACTACCCTCACTATTCACTAAGTCCAAAGTAATAGTTGGTAAAAGAATCTCAGTGTTTCTTGTTACATTGTTTGAACAAGCAGAATGTCCCATGAAAGTGGCATTTTCTTGATTACCTTTGTTTGGGGGAGGTATCTTTTGAGTTTGAGTACTATTGTTTGGACACTTTGGTGAATCACACATTGATGAGACATGTCGTAAACTTTTACAAAACTTACACTTGAATCTTAACCTAGATTTACAGTCTTTCTTATAATGTCCCTGGCCAGTACACTTTTTACACAGGTTCAACTGTTCACATCTTTTAGCCCTTTGGTTAAAATCTGAATATTTGTCACACCCAGTACTACTGTGTTCATTACTTGCACAAAATTTGCAATGTGGTGTGTAAGTTGAGGCAGCAGTTACATTAAAGTTCTGTAATGTAGGTGTTCGTGTATTATAATTGGTCACATTTGATTCTCCAGTATCAAGTTCTGTCTGTTTGGCTGTAGCTAGTTGGTCTCTGGGAACAGTCTTTGGTTTATCCATAGTCTGGGTCTTATGTGTTGGAAAATCTCTCAAGTTGTAATTAGTTAGGATATTGGGGAAGTGTTGTCTTATTTGTGCTAAATTAGGATAATTTTCTCCCGTCTTTAGAATTAAATTATCTTTAACCCTCGAAGGAAGGCACCTAAGTACTATGCTTTGTATAAGCCAAGATGAAGTTTTAATATCTATCTCATTGCTAACCAGTTGTCCTATAATAGCTTCTAATTTTGTATAAAAAATTTCCATATCACTATGGTTATCTTTTATGGGTGCAAATTCAAAAATTTGTTGAGATAATTCATATATAATCACATCTTTATTAACGTAATTACGTTTTAAAAGATCAATAGCTACTTCATATGAATCCCCTACGGCTGGTAAATAGGCTATCAGGTTATAGGCTGGGCCTTTAAGGGAACTAGTTAAGTAACTAAACTTTTCAACAGTTGAAATATAAGGTTTATTACCTATTAAATTCTCAAATTTGTCAATGAAAGATGGGAATTGTACCGTGTCCCCTTCAAATGTTGGTATTTGCAAAATGGGTAACTGAGCCCTCAATTCTTGTGACTCAGGATTTTGCATGCCACTTAAATTTTGTTGAAGGTTAGCCCTACTTTGATTAAAATCAGAATTAGGTTTTTTTTGGTGTTAAGTCAGTCAACCGAGACCGTAGTTCCCTTATTTGCTGTTCAATTGAGCTTACCTGATCATCATCATCAGCGTAAAGGTCTATCAATTGTTCTTCAGCCATTTCGGATTCAACTAACTCTGAAATACTCTCATTAATGGCTATTATTTCCTTCTTTTTAATTTCTAATTTAATAATTACACACTCTATATTTTTCTTACCTGGTTGTGTAATATTGTTAAAAGTGTTCACAGCCTTTGTAACAGCTCCCAACTTTGCCCCCCTTTCTTTTTTAACTTTTTCAATTCTGCACTGTCCATGTCTAAGTCAAAATTGTTTTTGCTGGGGATCGTAATGAAATAGAGGACAAGAAGAAATTACCAGAGAAGAGAGAGCACAGACAAAACAGTCAAGTTTAAATTTGGTTTAATCCCCCCCAAGTACTTGTGTGTCACTCAGGTCTAAGCTTATAAGAGAATGAGACTCCTTTAATGTAAATGTTTCCTAGTTAGGCCCTAGGTTGTAGACCTAATTAGGCTTGCTCAGGTTAGGCTTAGGCTAGACCATTTAGCCTAATTCTGCAATTTTTGTTAAGTAAGCTTAAGGTTTGTAAATTCCCCACACACGGACCACCAATGCGAAAAATGCTCTGTATGAATTGGTCCACAATTAACCCACCCCTTATATCTCCAGTCTATACTATAGAGTAGATCAAGTCTAGCCTAGAGGGGTCAGCCTAGAGATTCCGGAAATGGTCCAGAGCGGGCAGATAAATTGAGGTCCACAGTAGGATTCCTCACAAGAATTAGGTTAGGGCAATCTACCTTCACCTTTGTTAAGCTATGAGTTGATGCTGGGTCTTAGGCCACAATGTAGGCCTAACTTGTCTGACCCAGCTTAATTTAATGAGATTAACTTTGGTGTAAAAACTCAATTAGTCACTTACTTTTTGTTATCGGAGTGTCTCCCTTCTCCGGTTATGTTTTCGAGAGCGCACTTTGCTGGTACGTCCTCTCGCCCCGTTCTTCGTTTTCGTTCTCCCTTTGTTCTCCTCTTCGCGGGGCTTCTTGTACCAGCGTTGTCTTGGTTTATTCCTCGGTTGGTTGAGCGGTAATGTATCTCCATTACCGAGCACGCTCCTCCCACACAGTATATAAATACTAGTGTGGAGAATAACTCTGGTGAGCAACCAATTGGTTTCTTCCACCCAGTTATTGACATAAAAGGAATTTAATAATTGTTAGATTAACTACCTACCTACTCAGTGAACCATTTTCGTTACCTCCCAACTACCCACTCATCAGTTTTCCATAACGTCCTTCTTTTGCACGAGAACGCAAGACCACACAATAGTTTGCAAACAAGAGAGGCCATCACAAAACTGCGCTTGACTCTGTTACCTCACCCTCCATACAGCCCGGATCTGGCACCTTCAGACTTCCATTTGTTTGGGCCAATGAAGGATGATATTCGTGGAAGAAAGTTTCAGAGTGGCGATGAGGTTGTTGGGGAGGTTAAGGGGTGGCTCGAGCGGAAGCCAGCGGACTTTTACCAGCAAGGAATAAAGGCCCTCGTTTCGAGGTGGAGGAAAACCGTAGAAAAGGATGGAGACTATGTGGAAAAATAAAAACTTGTGAAAAAGGTATGTAACTACTTGTGTACAAAATTTCTGGAACTTACAAGGAAACTTGGAAAGAAAAAAAAGGGTGGGGCAAAATATAGTGATGGCCATCGTAACATTACTGATGTGACAGTAGGAGGACTGAACGATGTCAATGATGATGTTTGGTTGACAATCAACAGAAGAAGATTAACCATGTAACTTAACTGATTTTTGAAAAGTTATCAAAAGTTGTGTCAATATTCATGAAACAAAGATAAAATGAGGTTGAAACTGGAAAATGGAGTACCGAAATTGCACTCATAGATTAGAACAATTTTGCTGTTAATTCTTACAATCACACTTTACGTTAATTTTAACAAAAACTTATACCCTCATAGGCGTCCAACAAAGGTCGACAGCGTTAACTGAAATCAGTACTCATGTTATTAACTCATTAACGTTGACACTTTAAACAAAATCTTCTCAATGCGAAATTTCAATTCATCTAATTTCATGTTGAGGAAAATGTTCTTTAACTATGAAACATGTCCCGTAAAGAGAAATTGACCGTTTTCCTTTAAGCCTGAACATTCCACCATTAATAAAATTAATAGTTCGTTTATAAAAATAGGAAATGTGCACTATTGTTGAGAAATACTGACATTTTAATCTTTTACAAAATACTATAAATGGGCAGGATATCGTCCTTAAAAATAAAGGAGCTTAGAAGCATGAACTCTCCTTCTGAGCCTAAGTGACTGAGTGCAGATTAAAATCTAAAAAAGGAAATTTGAAACGGATTCAAGCATTTAATTAAATCGCAATCAGCTGAGTACAAAATTATCGCTCAAATCTAAATCATAAGATAAAAGAATCTATCTCATCCTTAATCCGAATCCAGATTTCCCTCGAATCCCGGATTATAAGTATGTTTCTTGATTTCTATTAAAATGATGCTGAAAATGCTTTCAGTATCACTTCAAACAGTTTTAACAACGCTATATGGTCACGAGCGGACTGTGAGAATTCGTCAGGAAAAAATTTGTACTGACTTCTATTTCGCGTACATATAATATATCTATCTATCTAGCATCATGGGTCGGGGAACTTTTTTGGGTATTACCCAAAAATCTATTTGAGTAAAATGAAATTACCCCCAGACTTCAAAGTAAACAAAAACAAGCCAATTGCTCTTAAAATTGTTGCATATGGTGTCTCTCATACCGCACGCATTACCCCCAAAAGTTTTAAATGTACCCCATTTGGGGTAATTTACCCCTGTTCGCCGACCACTGAATTTATTCTAACTATATATATATATATAAAACTTGGTTGAATGGTTTGTTCTTAGGGAAGCGTAGCTTAGCGAGGAATAAGAGGACGAAAAGATGGTACATGTTTATTAACAGACGTTTCGGAAAAGTTCAATTTCCATCATCAGTGCTAAAAAGTTTAAAAACAAATAGAAATAAATAAGTATAATAAATAAAAACGAACAATAAATTAAAATGGCGCAACAATTAGCGAGAATTAATAGTTAGTTACAATATATATTAAATTAGAAGATTAAAAATTAAATGATATAAAGTATAAAAGTATGGACAATAAGTAAAATATAAAACGGTTTAGGTGAAACAGAATTGAAGGGTTTCTTACCAAATTGTTAACGTAATGAGAGACTAATTGTACAGAAGATTGGTAATGGTTGCCTGTTGAAAGAATTCCATATTAGAAAGATGGAGCCGGGCGGAGTGATGGTGGATTTCTTTTGAGTTTGAGAGTTTATTTGGCAATGTTTAAATTGAAAGCGGAACTGTAATTCCCAATCTTCTGTACAATTAGCCTCTCATTACGTTAACAATTTGGTAAGAACCCCTTCAATTCTGTTTCACCTAAACCGTTTTATATTTTACTTATTGTCCATACTTTTATACTTTATATCATTTCATTTTTAATCTTCTAATTTAATATATATTGTAATTTACTATTAATTCTCGCTAATTGTTGCGCCATTTTAATTTATTGTTCGTTTTTATTTATTACACTTATTTATTTCTATTTGTTTTTAAACTTTTTAGCACTGATGATGGAAATTGAATTTTTCCGAAACGTCTGTTAATAAACATGTACCATCTTTTCGTCCTCCTATTCCTCGCTATATATCTATATATATATATACACAGTGCTGGGCAAGTTCCGCACACATTCCGCACCTCCGCACATCCGCAGTGCGCGGGAGTGCGAAATGGTGTGCGGAGGTGCGGTGTGTGGTCACCTCGGTAAAAAGGTGCGGAGGTGCGGGTGCGGAAGGTGTGCGGATTGGTCCGCACAACAGTCAAAATTAAATTAAATGATATTGTATTCTAGTAATTTTCTGACCTCTCATAACAAAAAAATGACTTTATTGTATTAAAACTTTATTTTCACAATTAAATATTAAATAAAAGTTTATAAAAGTATTAATATATTAATGGAAACTTATATATTTCCTTGCGATAAAACTTTATATATGTAAATAGGGTGCGGGTGCGGTTGTGCGGAAGTAAAACTTAGAGGTGTGCGGAAGTGCGGTTGCGGAAGAGGCAAAGTGCGGGTGCGGAAGTGCGGGTGCGAACCTCCCATTTGGTGTGCGGTTGCCCAGCTCTGTGTGTATATATATATATATATATATATATATATATATGATGAATAAAACCACGAAGGAAAGGAAACACAAAATGGTGCTCAAGCGCTTTCGTCTAATGACATCCTGTGTTCCTGAGGATGTCATTAGACGAAAGCGCTTGAGCACCATTTTGTGTTTCCTTTCCTTCGTGGTTTTATTCATCATAAATATTTTTCACGTGTTACTTTCGTGAAATAATTTTCATATATATATATATATACAATAGTGGCGAAAAAGAATAGGAGCAAACTGCTTTTCTTGTGCCCTTGAACTCTTAGAAATGGAGATACACAAAAAGTAAAGAAACAAAGCGAATTTGTTTTAATACTTTGTTTGACCTTTCTCTTTCAGAATTGAAACGTCAGAACATGATTCACATGAATTCGGTGAGAAACTTTGTTTTCTTCGAAACATTTATAAGGTCATATAAGAGGTGGAACTACAAAAAAGGTATTCCCAAAACTAATTTATTGCAAGTTAATTTTTGGAACCCCTTTTTTTATCACCCTGCCTTTTTTTAAATCGTTTCTTCAAAAACGTTTAGACTTAACGGTGTGGGAAAAGTAAGGTCAGAGAAGTGTTCTGAAAAGTGTTTAGAAAAGTAAGGTCAGAGAAGTGTTCTGAAAAGTGTTTAGAAAAGTAATGTCAGAGAAGTGTTCTGAAAAGTGTTTAGAAAAGTAAGGTCAGAGAAGTGTTCTGAAAAGTGTTTAGAAAAGTAAGGTCAGAGAAGTGTTCTGAAAAGTGTTTAGAAAAGTAAGGTCAGAGAAGTGTTCTGAAAAGTGTTTAGAAGTGAAAATCTGTTCTATAGGGTGTACCTTAAGTATCTTCACGCCCTTTACCCTCACCCTATTCTAGTAAGAAAGGTTCAGGGTTAAAGGGGTTTATGGGATACCCTGTACACTGATAAACACCTCTAAAACAAGTCTTTGGTGTAAGTGCCATAAATTTTAAACATGTTTAGATTTTTGATGGTGTAAAAAATGTATTTTTAGAGAAGTGTTTATACTTTAAATACTGTTTTTACAATGTAGCAAATCACGGAGCACCATATTCGTGACATCTCCGTGACGTCTCTTTTGCGACATCTCTGAATTTTGTCGTGAGGTTTAGGTGTTGATAACTCTCTTTAGAAATTTGTCCCCAATTTCACTCCCCAATTTTATTTTTTTAGGGTCTTTAAACCATTGTAATTTATCATGTAATTTAATCAATAAAGATGTGAGCGATATATCAATATTTAATCACCCTTTAAAGCGGGGGTTCCCAGCATATTTTCAGCTGCGTACCCGTCGATGGCTTCGGTAAGTGCCCCGTACCACCCCTCACTACTCAAAATTGCTCAAAAGACGGCTAGCCGCTACACCGTCTTTTGAGAGTATTTTTCCATGTGAAAGTCCGTTCCAAAGCAGGATGCCGCGTATCTCTGGGGATACGCGGACCCCCATCTGGGAACCCCTGCTTTAAAGAGTTAATCATAAAAAACGGGTAAAACCCCATAGAGGTCCATTTAAAATAAATATGAAACACGAATGATATTTAATAAATTCAAGTACAGAAATACCTCAAAATTCGTCATTTCGAATTTCGTCGTTTCGTAGATTCGTCGTTTTCTTGAAAAAAATGTGAAAAAAACGATCGAAATTGACGAAATTCAACTGTTTACCAACGCAATATACATTATATTTTGCCGAAAAACGAGTAGAATTTGATTAATTAATCCGTTTAATAACATAATACAATAAAATGTTTTCGCATTGAAACATGCTATAATTTACCTCAATTTCGTCGTATTTTGAGGTATTCCTGTACTCAGTTCTCCCACTTATATTCTGAGATTATGCTCCTCTTATGTTTAATATCATATACCGGGTGATCCCCTAAAAAAAATAATTTATTGAACATCATTTTCGGCAACACCTTTATTTTTTATTTTTGGATCACCCTGTATTTCTATACTTCTTAAATGCGGATGGTGATATTAGGTGAAGCTTGAAGGATGGATTATTAGTATCCTTTAGGCGTCCCATATTCAGATATGTGTCACTTTATTCACCTGTTTAAGGAAAAAAGTAATTTATGATCATTTGGAAATTTTGTGAAAAATTAACAATTTAAAGTTTTTCATATCGAAATACTTTTGAAATACTTTTAAAACACTTTTGAAGTACTTTTAAAACACTTTTGAAATACTTTTAAAACACTTTTGAAATACTTTTAGTACACTTTTGAAATACTTTTAAAACACTTTTGAAGTACTTTTAAAACACTTTTGAAAGGCATCCTTCATTTAAATACAATTCCTTTGTTTTATTTTTTACTTTTGAAGCAACCTTCTAATTGCTTAAAAAGAAGATGGATGAGTTGTGAACAGCTGTCAACAATTTCACTCTCTCTCTCTCTCTCTCTCTCTCTCTCTCCTCTCCTCTCTTTAACACACCCACACATACACAATCTTGATAATTCAAATAACACACAACATTAATGTTTTTTCCCATAGAAACTTACGAGATATCGTAATAAATCATAAAGTAACAAACCACTATGTCCACTTTCACACACACACACACACACACACACACACACACACACACATCTATATATAGATAGTTTTATTTATCGTATAAGTTTTCCTCTCAATTTAGTGTATCTCTTTTGTGCGATTTCCGCTTTCTTGGTTTCTCGTTTATCAATTGTCTTCGGTACTATTTTATAAAATAGTTTTCTGCGCGATAAGAGCACGAAATATTAACTTCAATTGCGTGGAAATTCTTGTGTAGAAGCTCCGAAGGAAATTAGACCACTCCGTGATAAGCGATATTAGTCTTTATTGACCAAGTAATTAAAAGTCTTTATAAGATGAGACTTCTTTCTTTGAGGTTATCACTTCATTGGTTTTTAGTTTTTGCCAGCCTCGAGAATTTGATTATTAGAAATACATGCAATTCACTTACTACATAGTTTACATTTTATATATATATATATATAATATATATATATATATATACAGGGTGTCCCATAAGTCCGGCATCATAGGAAAAATAATAAAAAAAGGCAAACAAAAGCTTTTATTTACAGAACGTGCTCAGTATGTCCACCATTGTTTTCAATACACAAATTCAGACGTGATACCCAGTCAGCAAGCACACGGTGAATGATGTCAGGAGTAATGGTGTTACATGCCCCAATAATGCGCTGCCACAAATGTCCAACACTCCTAATTTTCTCTGCGTATACCAGCGCTTTGAAGTGGCCCCAGAGATAAAAATCTAGTGGCGTGAGATCCGGGCTTCTAGCTGGCCATTACACAGGCCCTCGACGTCCTATCCAATGACCAGGGAATTGTTGATACGGGTATTCCCTTACTTGGGTGCTGTAATGTGCAGGAGCGCCGTCTTGCTGGAACCATGTTGGGAAATTTCCTTCTTCGTTCAAGACACTGGGAAATGCTTCTTCCTTGAGCGTACGTAGGTAGGTGTCTCCAGAGACATGTTCATCGTAAAAGAGGGGTCCTCTGATGCGATCCTTCCAAATGCCACACCATACCATCACCCGAGATACACCTTGTTTCTTTGAAGAGGTATACCAGTGAGGGTTGTTTTGAGACCAATAGCGGGTGTTCTGTCGATTTACATCACCATTTCCATAAAAAACAACCTCGTCACTGAACAGAATGGTGGACGGGAAATTGGCATCCCGAGCATATTGTTCCGTAGCCAATTCACAAAATTCCATCCGCCGGTCGGGATCATCTTCGCTTAATTTCTGTAGGATCTGAAGTTTATATGGATGCCATTTGTGAGCCTGAAGAATGCGATGGATACTACTTTTCGACACTCCTGTCTCGGCGGACAATCGCCGAAAAGACTTATTGGGACTTTTGTTAAAATGAGCCAGGATAGCAGTCGCTGTATCATAGTCAGTGGACCTCCTTGAAGGTCCACTGCGTGGTTTATCTTCTATGGATCTTGTTTCCTTAAACTTTGCAAGAAGTCTGCTAACACAACTCTGTGTTATTGGCTCGCGGTCTGGATGCAGTCTGTTAAATTCAGCAGCGGCCTCTCTTTGACTCCGATTTCCTATGAGTAGAATTATCTGGATTCGTTCTTCCTTGCTCACAGACATTATGGCCTGTAGAAAGAGAAAAATATGAATTATGGTTTGTAGAAATAGAAAAATATGAATTTCTCCTATGATGCCGGACTTATGGGACACCCTGTGTATATATATATATAAATCCACAAGGAAAAAGAAAAATTCCAAGGCCTTCGTGTATTCAGAAGTACACCTCGTATTTAATTGTGAAATTCATCCCATATATATATATGTTAAACAAAGACAGTGCATGGAACAAGGAACTCTTCTGGAAAATTACATCCACTATAGTTCGAATACGTAACGATAAATGACAAATACTATAGTTTTTTCTTTCTCATGATGGAAAGCCCAACGTGGGCACCGGGTTACTCGCAAAGAGGCCCAAAATATAGCTTCCCTCACCAGAGTTCCTTGTTCCATGCACAGTCTGTGTTTAACATATAAGTTTCTCAGGGGACCATTCTGAGTTTGTGTATATTAAACGGACGTGTTACGTGCCTTGAAAAGTGGACGCTCAATGTCCCGGTTGAGGTTTAAGTTTTGTTTTTTGGCTAAAAATACAATAGTTACCCCTTTTTCTTTGATGTATTCAATCCGACGTGAATGCAACGAGTTTCTTGCGTATATTGAGGTTCTGAATGTAGTAGGCTAGGCATAAGCTGTAAACCCTAGATTCTGTCCCAAAGCTGGATCCTATCTGCTTTGCAGATAGCTGATGAGGGAAGCTATATTTTGGGCCTCTTTGCGAGTAACCCGTTGCTCACGTTGGGCTTTCCATCATGAAAAAGAAAAAAACTATAGTATTTGTCATTTATCATTACTTATTCGAACTATAGTGGATGTAATTTCCCAGAAGAGTTCTTTGTTCCATGCACGGTCTGTGTTTAACATATAAGTTTCTCAGGGGACCATTCTGAGTTTGTATATATATTATATATATATATATATATATATCAAAGCTATTGACTTCTCCTTAGGGAAACGGAGCTTACAGATGAACAGAAGGATCAACACAACGGCAAACATTTTCATTTATTTGCACTTCAGACGTTTCGACAATTCTTTTGTCATCATCAGTGAATTAAGTCTTAATTAAGACTTAATTCACTGATGATGACAAAAGAATTGTCGAAACGTCTGAAGTACAAATAAATGAAAATGTTTGCCGTTGTGTTGATCCTTCTGTTCATATATATATATATATATATATATATATATTATATAGGTTTGGCCCATAAGTTCCAATCGATTATAATTAAAACGAAAATCCATCTAGGAGCTCACACTAACGTAATCGATTACTAAGGAAAGAATATTTGTCGAGATGGTTGGATTTTCCACTTTCACTAATCAATAAAGATTTCTAAAATTATTATAAACTTTTTACTTTGTTTGATTTTTTGTTTAGTTTAAGTTAGTGTCCTCCGGCTGATCGTCGTGTGTTTTTTTTTGTGCCTATTTCACTCCTCATTTTCGCTCTTTTCGTGTGTTGGTTTTCGCCTTGTTTCTGTTCCTCTCTATTCCGTTTTATCCCGTTCCTCTCTTCTCGACATTTTCATTTTCTCCTTTGGTTTCCTCTTCAGTATCACGTTCTGATTTACATACCGCAAAAAAGTTTATTTCCGTGAGACAGTCTTCACAGTCTTCACAGAAATATCTTATTCCCGTTATCTCTTTGACACGTGTTATAAGAGAGATCTGATTATTTTCAGAGATCGCATCTTATTGCCTTTGTCTCCTCGTCCATTGTAAAATTACAAGTTTTACAAAAGTTCGCTAAATCACTTTCCTGTTTCCATGCTGTTTAGTATAGGACAGTGTCCTGATTCGGAGTGTTTGGATCGGGGAGGGTGCCTCCGTTATTCTGAGGGGTGGGTATCGCGTGTCGATTGATGGACGGGAATTCGGCCATAGGGGATAACTCTGGTAAGTTAGGAAGATCCCCTGTTTTAGTCTTGTAACTGCTTGCAGATTTGTATCAGATGAATAATCTGATTTCTTGATTAATTACCTTTTTTTATGGCAAACTACATGATTTTGCTGTTTAATATATAAGAATTTGCGTGTACTAGATACTAATACAAATATGGACACTTTTTCAATTCCTTAATTTCGGGATTTTCACTGTATTTTAACTTTTATTCGGACTACACAAGAAACACGTGTCACCGCTTCACAGGACAATATATATATATATATATATATATATATATATATATATATATATATATATATATGATGAATAAAACCACGAAGGAAAGGAAACACAGAATGGTGCTCAAGCGCTTTCGTCTAATGACACCCTCAGGAACACTACACAGACTATATACAGGTTACAAAAAAAAAAATATATATATATATAAATATATAATAAGTATAGAAATAAAAATTGTGGGAGGAGCATACAAATTTGTCAGGAAAACTACCAATTTTAGCACTTTGCCCGAATTCAACACAAGATCAAATGGATTGTTTACAACCAATTTTATAGTTAATGTCTGAATGGTATATAGGTCACAAAAAATATAAAAAATATATATAAAAATAAATTTAAAAATAAAAATTGTAGGAGGAGCATACAAATTTATAAGGGAAAACTACCCAAGTTTTAGCACTCTGCCCTTCTTGTCCAAATCCGTTCTGAACGAATTCAACAAGATCAAATGGATTGTTTGCAACCAATTTTATAGTTAATGCCTGAATGATATATAGGTCACAAAAATATAAAAAATATATATAAAACTAAATTGAAAAATAAAAATTGTAAGAGAAGCATACAAATTTATAAGGAAACTACCAAAGTTTTAGCACGAATTCAAAACAACGGGAACGAGTTGAAAAAGACCTTTGCTCATGTTAAAGTTACTTGTAAGTTGGATAATAGCAGACTCAAGAATATTTCTATTAACAATATTACTAGAGTGAAACAGAACTGAAGCATTATTCCAATCAATACAGTGGGATAACTCTGACAAATGGACAAATCCCACTGTATTGATTGGAATAATGGTTCAGTTTTGTTTCACTCTAGTAACATTGTTAATAGAAATATTCTTGAGTCTGCTATTATCCAACTTACAAATAACTTTAACATGAGCAAAGGTCTTTTTCAACTCGATCCCGTTGTTTTGAATTCGTTCAGAACGGATTTAGACAAGAAGGGTAGAGTGCTAAAACTTTGGTAGTGTTTCCTTATAAATTTGTATGTTTCTCTTACAATTTTTATTTTTCAATTTAGTTTTATATATTTTTTTCTTTTGTGACCTATATATCATTCAGGCATTATCTATAAAATTGGTTGTAAACAATCCATTTGATCTTGTGTTGAATTCGTTCAGAACAGATTTAGACAAGAAGGGCAGAGTGCTAAAACTTGGGTAGTTTTCCCTTATAAATATGTATGCTCCCCTTACAATTTTTATTTTTCAATTTATTTTTATATATATTTTTTATATTTTTTGTGACCTATATATCATTCAAGCATTAACTATAAAATTGGTTGTAAACAATCCATTTGATCTTGTGTTGAATTCGGGCAAAGTGCTAAACTTGGTAGTTTTCCTGACAAATTTGTGTGCTCCTCCCACAATTTTTATTTCTATATTTATTATATACATATATTTTTTTTTTTTGTAACCTGTATATAGTCTGTATAGTGTTCCTGAGGATGTCATTAGACGAAAGCGCTTGAGCACCATTCTGTGTTTCCTTTCCTTCGTGGTTTTATTCATCATAAATATTTTTCACGTGTTACTTTCGTGAAATAATTTTCATATATATATATATATATATATATATATATATTATATATATATATATATATATATATATTATATATATATATATATATATATATTAACTTGGACGAAAAAACCTGGACACTTGTTTTTCCTACAAATTTCAAACTAGCCAAGCTAATACACCCAAATTAGTTCAAGATTGTGCTGAAAACCTCAGTTAATTATCTTTGGCCGTTTCTTAATTATAAAAAATTTAACTTGACGAAACAAACAGCGAGATTTTGTGAAGCTGACTACGCCCTTGGATGTGTCAGATGTTCGCTACAAAACAAGCAGTTTGCGCATGCGCACTTAAGACAATGATAAGTGGCCACATAGCGAATTGGTAGGCTAGCAGTGTCAGATTTCTTTAAGAAGTGTTGACTGATGGAATGTTTTTTCTTTTTTTTCTTGTGGTGTTAATTAAACTTCTATCGTAATGGTTTTAAGTAAAGAAGACTTGGCTGTTATAAAGGCGTGTTTTGCCGAGACGGGATGGAGTGCTATAAAAATAATTAGGGAATTTCCTGGAAAAGATTGGAAAAGAAGTACAGTACAATACGTAATAAATAAAATTAGACAATCAGGGTCAACTGACAGAAAACGTGGCAGCGGTCGTCCGCGTACTGCTCGGACTCGAGAAAACGAAAGGTACGTTGAAGAGCATGCGTTGTCGCAGGAAAATAATCTTGGTCCTCACCTTTCGCAGAGACAAATTGCGAATAATTTAAATATTTTGCGCAACAGTGTCCAGAACATAATGAAAAGTAAAGGAATCAGATCTTTTAAAAGATTGAGTGACTCCAGAATAACAAAAGAAGCCATGGGAAAACGGTTAAAAAGGTGTAATTCTTTGTACGGGAAATTTAATTTTGCAGACATTAAATGCATGTTTTTTCAGGATGAGTCCGACTTTACATTAACTGTATCAACAAATCAACAAAACAACCGCGTCAATGCATTAACTTCAAGATCGGAAATACCGCCAGACAGTCTTCATCATCCAATTTCACTATTTTCCAAGAAATTAATGGTATCTTGTGGTGTTTCTTACAATGGAAAAACCAAATTATTCTTTACTGATCCACAGAAAACGAAAATGAACTCGCAAAATTACACTGAACACCTCAGAGAACTTTTACCGGAATGCCAAGACTTGTACCCGAACGAAGATTTTATTTTTGTTCAAGACAATGCACCATCTCATTCAGTCAAGGCAATCCATGAATTTTTGATGGCGAACATTCCTGAATTCATAAAAAGTGAAGAATGGCACCAAATTCTCCTAACTTAAATCTTCTGGATTACTTCGTGTAGAATGAGCCGAAGTCATTGGTGTACCATGGTCGCAGGGAACCATTTTCAAACCTTGAAGCACTTAGACAAAGAATTGAGGTTGTTTGGCCGAAAGTGTCCCAGGACAAAATCAAGTCATCCATAGATCAGTGGAAAAGGAGAGTACTGGCCGTAATTCAAGAAAATGGGGGGGGCCAATATAACATCGATTTCAATAGGGTAAGTTTTATATGAGTTCCATTGAAATTTTTAGCACATGATAACTATACTATTGGCTACATCATGTACTAATTTGGGTGTATTAGCTTGACTAGTTTGAAATCTGTAGGAAAAAACAAGTGTCCAGGTTTTTTCGTCCACCGGTATATATGTATACACCACACACACACACACACACACACACACATATATATATATATATATACATATATATACAATATATATATTATATAATATATATATATATATATATATATATATATATATATATTATACACCAGGTGTACCCCAGAAATGTCCCTATTTCTAAATAAGTGTTCTAAGCTAAAAAAAAAAGAATTCAGACACAAGACACACTTAATGGGTACGTAAAACGTAGGAGTTTATTAACCTTAATTAAACAATACGTTCAGTGTAATCGTCATTTTTCTAACACAATATTCACCCTTACACAAATGTTTGACATAATTTTTGGAAATAACTCGGCTGGAATGTTGTTGATTAACTCACAGACTTTGGTCTTTAGGTCTTCGAGTGTTTTAGGCTTGGTAGAATAGATTCTGTCTTTTACGTAACATCCCCATAAAAGTTAGAAGGTGTGAGGTTAGGTGAGTATGGGAAAATGAAGGTAGATCAGTCGCCCGGAAAAATGTTTTCTCAAAAAGTTGCGAGTTTCATAAGCAGTGTGGGTGGATATCTTCCATCCTGCTGAAACCACTGTGAATCTGGGGTAATGCAGTTTTATTTAAGGGACAAACTAATTAGTTGTGATAACTGCTATTCCTGTTTAATTCACAAAAACGTAAGGACCTACTACACCATACCACCCAACAGCGACCCAAATGTTGAATTTAGCAACACAACATGGAAACTATATTGGAGCGTCAGCATGACTTCCCAGTAACGAAAGCTTTTCTATTAAGCTCCGTAGACAGATGTATATAACACTCGTCAGTGAAGTGGATCTGTTCCACAAACTCAGGATCTTCGAGCTTGCTAACATCCATGTTGAGAATTCCATTCGTTTTAGTTTTTGAACATCAGTCAGTGAAGCTCGTGAGTGAATTTGTAAGGAAAAATTACGGTTCAACCATTAGAAATGTATAGATAGGCATATGCATATAGGCATATGCTGAATAAAAACCACGATCGGTTACCTTCATGAAGAAGAAGAAACTCCAACGATAAAATATACATCTATTATAAAAAATGGGCAGGAAAAACGAGATACTTTTTCTGGGACACCATAATATATATAATATATATATATATATATATATATATATATATATATATATATACTATACGACTATATATACTTTATAACCTTAGATTTCGTTCCGCCCGAATTGTTCATTCTGACGAAGATCAAGTTGTTACCTCACCTTAGACATACAGTTTAACATGTAATTCGAACCACAACCATTACGAGTGGTCAGAAATTACAAAGTCCTTGCCCGGACGGACTCGGTCTCATAACCTCCCCATCAGCAGCCGGGCATCTTTTACTATGCTACTCATGGCACCCATTTACTACCAACCAAATTTTTTTCTATGAAGGATGAACAGCTGGTGAGCTGAGCGACGCATGCCATCGGCCGGGGGAATCGAACCTGTTGCTGTTGCGATGAATTCGTAGTCAACGATGCTAATCGTTACACCACTACGGCGCAAAAAAAAAAAAAAAAATATTATATATATATATATATATACAGTATATATATATATATATATATATATATATATATATAATATATATATATATATATATACACACACACACACACACACACACACACACACAGATATACAGGGTGGCCCATAAGTCCCAATCGGTTATAATTAAAGCGATAATCCATCTATCGGAGCTCACACTGACGTAATCGAATTACCAAGGAAAGAATATTTATCGAGATTCTTATATTTTCCAATTTGAATAATCAATAAATATTTCTGAACTTTTATAAAACTTTTTACTTTGTTTGATCATTTGTATTTTCGCTTTAACTAAACCGATTGGGACTTATGGGCCACTATATATATATAAATATATACAGGGCGTCCCAAAAAAATGTATACACACTTTAACAGCTGATAGCTCAATTGATGTTCTTTCTTTCCAAGTTAAACCCATTAGAATTAATAATGGCAGTCAGACTAAGCTTTGAACAAAGGAAATCATTCTAAAATGCTACTGAAGTGTGAAAACGCAGTTGAAGTGCAAAGACAGTTTAGGAGGGAGTTTCAAACAAATCCACCAACGCGACTTACCATCACTCGAATTAGATATAAGTTTGAAGGCCGATGGAACTGTTCAGAATGTCCACAAGAAGCGTTCCGGAAGACCACGGACATCGACAAGCCCCACAAAGCAAGAAAGAGTATGGAAACGTATCACCAAAGTCCAAGTAAATCTGTGCGGCAAGCG